>JAQMRL010000013.1:8391101-8595069 GCA_035578175.1 Catonia carolina | reverse complement strand
TTGAGTAAACCAGGCGATTTTTAAAAAAATCGTAGGACCAGTTTTTGAGAAAATCGCAAAAAGTGAAAAATTACACGAATAAACTACTACTTCCGGTTGACCGATTTTGATGAAAATGTTCGTGTCGGGTCCGGTAGTGGTATGTAACTTACGTTTCAAGTTTCAAGTTCGTACGATGTTCCGTTCTTGAGATATTCTGTTCACACACACACACACGCACACGCACACACACACACACAGAGACCAATCGCTAAAAACATGTTTTTTGGTTTCAGGGGGTCTGAAAACGTATAGATCCGGTGAAAACTCGATTTCGAAAAATCGACATGAAAACAACACTTTCCTTCCTATATATTCATACAGGCAAGAGAAAGTAAAAATAAGAAAAAAGGTTTATAGAAACATATGCCTGAAAACGCTTCGTTGGCGAGTTACGGCTAGCGAAAAATTTCACCTAGAACTCTGTACCCTCGGTGAAGTAAAGCCGTATAAAAATGTTAAAGGTAGTTACAAAGATACAAATACGATTGTTTCTTATGTTTCTTAATCTGAAAAGTTGAATAAAATTGGTTCCAGAGCTGTAAATGCAATACTTTTAGAGATATCTTACATAAAACACAAGAATTGGTGCAAAGAAATAACACATTTTTGTGTTTAACGTAAGATTACTTCCATAAATGGTAAATAAAGGTGTATTTTTTCTTAAATAAATTAGTAGAAATTTAATTCTGAAAAGATTCATGTGAATTACTCAGGGAAAAAATGAATAATAGATACTGAAATTTCGCTTTATTTAAAATCAAAACAGACGCACATAAAACGCACATTCTTAACTGCATAAAAAACTAATATTTAGGTTGGGAGTAACAGCTGATAGATCAACATGCCGGGTCCTCTGAAAAGTACATATTTTCCACTCTGCAAATGACACTTCCACTACATTCACCACAGAGTCTGGCTGTATAATGAAATTCATTACTTTCAAAGGAGATAACTCTGTTTAGTGTATTTTACACCTCTACCTCTTCTGTTCTAAAATGATTCAGTCATTCAATTGGTTGACCAGGTGATAAGAAAAAGAACTATTTATTTTAGCCCTGCAACGGACACATTGAGTGTACATAATTTGACAATCCACCTGTCTGTTATGGGCAGGACGTAAGTGTATAAGTAATTAAAGTATCAGAGAATAAAAAAAAAACCCTACAACTTTTATTTCAAGGTTTTTTCAACAGAGCCTATTTTAGTGTATATCAGTGATTTTCCGTATTTTTATTACGTCCAAAGGAGGTTTATTTTCATTTTGCGTCATTCACTCATGATAAAGTATAGATTGTATTGTTCATTACCTACACTGGCGAAAGAAGAAGAATTCGTCAGCGTGTTTCACACCAGATATTTGAGGATACAAAATGAAGTTTATTGAAAAGAATATTATAAAATTAATTCATTATAAAACGGTTGCGAAAAAATTGGTGCAATTTAACAAACATATTTTAAGGTAAGTAAAGTAATAAAATTCTTCTAAATTTTACCCTAGCTATAGTCTATACAATTTTATTGTAGTGAAAAAATTCCATCAAGTAGCTTAGCGAGCGCTTTTATGATGAAGATGACGTTGAAGTTGAAATATGGTGTGTAATTCATCAATCAACTTAAAACCCTTTCTTTCATTTTCTACCAAGTACCTAGATACAGGGTGTCTCGTAAATAAATGATAAGGACCAATGACAGTTTACGTGGAAACGTTTCCTAACAAAATTTATTGTTTTGCTTTCATCATTACATACGATTATTTTACGCCCATAACAGACAGGTGGAGTGTCAAATTATTAAAATTTAATCTGTTCGTTGCAGGGCTAAAACAAATAGTTCTGTTTCTTATCACATGGTCAGCCAATTAAATGACTGAATCATTTAAGAACAGAAGAGGTAGAGGTGTAAAAGACACTAATCAGAGGTATCTCCTCTGAAACTAACGAATTTCATTATACAGTCAGACCCTGTGGTGAATGAAGTGAAAGTGTCATTTGCAGAGTGGAAAATATATGCTTTTCAGAGAGCCTGGCATGCTGATAAGTGTACTTTTCCACTCAGTGAGGAAGGCAATGGTAAACCACCTCACTCCTCGTTTACTTTGTAAAACCTCTACAGGTTCAAACCAGCCTTTCGGCTGATGACCTAAACAACAACAACAACAACACGATTATTTTGTATGTTGTTTAAAATGATCAACCGAAAAGCAGGTTTGAAGCTCTAGAGGTTTTATTAAGTCAAACGAGGAGTGACGTGGTTTAGGATTACCTTCCTTACTGAGAAGAAATTTATTCTTATCAGCATGACGAGCCCTCTACGAAGCATCTACTTTTCACCGTGCAAATAACGTCTTCACTTCATTCACCCCAGGATCTGGTCGTACAGTGAAATTCATTACTCTCAAGAGGAGATAACTGTGACTAGTGTCTTTTACACTTCTACCTCTTCTTAATGCTTCAGTCACATCACTGGCTGAACACGTAATAAGAAAAAAAACTATTTTTTGTAGCTATGGAACTAGCAGATCGAGTACAAATAATTTAACTCTACCTTCCTGTTATGGTCAAAATAAATGAATGTATAACTAATGTCTCAGAAAAATCTATACCCATTTTGAACGAATGTATTTTTGTTTTTTAAATCCTCATTGAGTGTACGTTGTAATCTGTTAAATTCAGAACAATAAGCAACTTCATGACTTAATGAGATGAGGATGATGTGTATGACATGTAAATGAGGTGTAGTCTTGTACAGACTCAGGTCGATCATACCTGAGAGAGTATGAATAATTGAACACCAACCATCAAAGTACACCGATAACCACTGTCTATGATTCAAATCCGTATAAAAATAACCACCTTTACTAGGATTTGAACCAGGAACCTTCGTCTCCGAAAATCAGCTGTTAAATTTTTTTTTTCTTTTTTTAATCCCTAATGTGTGTACGTTGCAATTTGTTCAATTCATAACAATAAGCAACCCCGTGACCCAATGAGATGAGGATGATGTGTATGATGTGTAAATGAGGTGTAGTCTTGTACAGACTCAGGCCGACCATTCATGCGAGAGTATGGTTAATTGAAGCCCAACCATCAAAGTACACCCGGTAATAACTGTCTAGCATTCAAATCCGAATAAAAGTAACTACCTTTACTAGGATTTGAACCAGTAACCTTCGTCTCCGAAAATCAGCTGTTAAACTGAATGTATTAATTTGAAGAAAACACTTACAGCTTGAAACCCTACACCAGCTGATAATTAAAAACAGCTGATTTTAACAATATAACTTTTTTTTTGTTAGCTTTTCTTTTGTTACTTATCGGGAACTGTACATTAATGACAACTACCTAATTTGATCACTGCTTTGGTGTATTATTTGACGTGAATTAGGCATGAGTTTGAACAGGGACTCGCAGTAGAGTTTGTTCACGGATGGCTGTCAGCTGGTAACCATACAAAGTCGCTTGCCCAACCGGTGTTACTTAACAAATATTAGCGACTTATGACCAGCTGACTGACATGGCTAGCCCGGAGGCCCAATACAACTTAATGTCATTATTTCTCTCATTTAGTATGAGATTAACATGGCTGAAGTTCAGTTGTCTTTTGAAAAACTTAAGGGGGTAGTCAACTCAAAAAGATGTTTTTTTAAATTTCGATTGTTTTTGCATTTATTTGAAGTTCAAAATTTTCTAAATCACAGCATGTGTTTAATTTGTTATAGTACGTTGACAAAAAGTTATAAAAATATTTGTTTAAAATAAGGCTCGCTAGCACGTCGAGTGAAATTATAACTTAAACTTTAAATTAAGTTTTCCGGAAATGTGTTTTTGCATGATTGTACATTCTTGGTAATTAAATATTTTGGTTTTATTGGAGGTATTTGGTGATTTTTTTTTCAAATGTTCATAATTTCTTGTTCTATTATCTGTCGAATGATTATTACAAAAAACTTAGTAGGGATTTAGTTAAAAAATAATTTGCGAATACATAAAATAAATGTTTTTGAAAATATGGTTTTTCTTCAATTAATTTCTTGTAAGAAAAAATACATACAATAGCATACAACAGATAATAGACGGTAATTTTCTGAATTTTTTAGCACAAAAATCATGTTAATATTTTTTTGGTTCCTGAGATATTTGATTCCCCATAAAAGCCCGCTTTTCCACCCCCATCCTTATATTAGAGGCTGCAATTATTTTTTTTGCCTGGTTTAAGTGGTAGATCATTACTAGTAAATTACTCTTTTATTTAAAATATATAATGATATATTATAGCCTGTAGTTTTTCATTTTCATTTTCTGGGTTGACTACCCCCTTAAATGGGCTTTAAAGTGTTACTCGAAGACTAAAAATATTTAGAAGCTTCAAAACGACGATGGCAAATGGAATTTTGAACCCAACCATCCTCAAGAATAACATTTACTAGGATTCGTGACAAATTTGAAACACATGACAAATTGAAAAATGTGAACAAGGAACGGTCTGGATGGAGAAAAACCTCCACAAGTACTGAAAATGTCAATTTGGTTATGAAATTCTGTATTAGCACGTTGTAGTTCATCCACTGCAGTTAACGGTAATCATTTTGCACATTTATTTTAAGTTTATATAACAAGACAACACAAATATCATGTACCTAAATGTTTTCGTCAAATAAATATATCCGTTAAAATTGTGCATATCATTATTTTGAGAAATTCGGTACATAACAATCTGGTGTGAAACACTCAACACAACTTTTTCTTGCTAAATGTCTTTTAAATAATGAAAAATGTCACTCACTTATATTTAATCACAAGTGGAAAATGCAAAATGAAAATCAACATCTGCGTGACTTATAAATACGAAAAATACTAATACTAATAATAATAATAATGCAGAATTTATTTATTTTATTTTTTTTTTTTATTTAACGTCGCATCAACTTCAATGGTCATTAGCGACGACGTTGGGGTGGAACTTTATGCAGAATTAATTAATAAATTATTACTACTAATTAATACCTAATAATTGACGCTAAACTAGGGTCTATTGATAAAAATTCTTAAAATAAAAGTTTTAGGTTTCTTAATTTTCAATAATTTTAGTTATTTTATAATACTAAAATACTTCTATTTTTTTTTTTTTTTTTTACTTTCTCTTGCCTATATGAATATATAGGTTGGAAAATATTGTTTCATGTCGATTTTTCAAAATCGAGTTTTCACCGGATCTACACGTTTTCAGACCCCCGGAACCCAAAAAACATGTTTTTAGCGATTGGTCTGTTTGTGTGTGCGTGTGTGTGTGTGTCTGTGTGTGAACAGAATATCTCAAGAACGGAACATCGTACGAACTTGAAACTTGAAACGTAAGTTACATACCACTACCGGACCCGACACGAACAATTTCATCAAAATCGATCAACCGGAAGTAGTAGTTTATTCGTGTAATTTTTCACTTTTTTGCGATTTTCTCAAAAACTGGTCCTACGATTTTTTTAAAAATCGCCTGGTTTACTCAATTTTTTATTCTCTACAAGATAAGGTAGGCGTCATGTTGAAATTCTTGGTGAGGCTGTTTTTACGTAAAATAAGTGTTTTTTTAAGATTACGGCTTTAATATGTATTATAGCGCAAAAATTTATATAATAAAAAATGTAGAGAATTTAAAATTCTACAACTTTTAATTCAACATTTTTTTGTATAACGCTTAGTTTAGCGGTAATTAGCGATTTTCTGTTTTTTCTCATGAAAACGTGTTAAAAATCGATTGTTTTAAGATTTCGGCCTTAGTATGCATTTTATGACAAAAGTGTCTATAATCAAATTTATAGAAAATTAAAAGATCTAAAACTTTTGGTTAGAGCATTCTCTCTACAGAGCCTAGTTTAGCGTGAAAGAGTGATTTTCCGTATTTTTAAGCTAAACTGAGGTTGATTTTCGTTTTGCATCTTTCACTCATGATAAAAATTAGGTTATGTTATTAAATGTACTTTTTTGTTTATTTCTAATGTTTTATTAATAATGTTAGTATTATTGTTAATTATTTGCATTGGCAAGAGAAAGTTGTGTGAGTGTTTCACACCAGATTTTTTTAAAATACTTTTATCGTAAAATGCCAATTAAGCTTGCGATCTTTCAACAAAATTCTCAATTTTTTTACCGATTTTAATGATAAAATACGGAAAATCACCAACAGACGCTAAGTTAAGCATTGTAGAAAAAACTAGAGAGTGTTCTCAATAAAAATGGTGGGTTTTTTTAAAATTTCGGGCAATTTAATTAGACTACTCACTTCTCTATATATCCATATAGGGCAAGAGACAAGAGAAAGTAAAAATATTTCGACAAAATAGAATGAAATATTTTGCAAAATAACCTGCGAGGCAACCAGTATAAAATAAAATATAAGCGTATACGAAGAACAAGCAGTCCTCTTCAAGACTCCTTAAGTGTCTAGGGTGATAAAAAGAAGAGGTGTGTGTGTGAGAGAGAGAGAGAGAAAGAGAAACAGATGGGGGGGGGAGAACACGACTTCTTTATCTATTCTTTTATAATATATATTATTATTCTTCTTGTCTTCCTTCTTGGAATAACATTAATAAAAGGTGGAAGGCAAGTAAAAATTAGGCTCAAGGTCATGCCAATAGTCGTCGGCACTTCTTTAATAGCCTAAGTTTTAGAATTGATATTAGATGTAGTAATAATAATAGTAATATAATAATAGTGTTTTTTTATAACGCATAATTATTCACGTGATAATTGAAATAAATAAGTCGACAACTAACAAAAATATTTGCAAATGTTCTTGTAACTCATGTTTGCAAATCCTAGTGTAAATAAACACTTGTTAGTACCCTTTATAGAGCAGAACTATGAAAGGAAAATATATATGTGTAAAATATCAAATTTTGCTTTACAGGGATCTAAATAATGTATTTCTAGTGCGAGAACAGTATGATATTCCTTTTTTTTGTATTAAGCCCTGGTAAGTATACTTCTGCCCATAATAAACAGGTGGAGTGTCAGATTATTTGCACTCAATCTGTTCGTTGCAGGGCTAATAAATAGTTCTGTTTCTTATCACATGGTCAGCCAATTAAATGACTGAATCATTAAAGAACAGAAGAGGTAGAGGTGTAAAAGACACTAATCAGAGTTATCTCCTCTGAAAGTAATGAATTTCATTATACAGCCAGACCCTGTGGTGAATGAAGTGAAGGTGTCATTTGCAGATTGGAAAATATGTGCTTTTCAGAGGGCCTGGCAAGCTGATAAGCGTAATTTTTCACTCAGTGAGGAAGGCATGGTAAACCACCTCACTCCTCGTTTAACTTAGTAAAACCTCTAGAGGTTCAAACCAGCCTTTCGGCTGATCACCTAAACAACAACAAGTATACTTACCGAGGAACGTTTATTGAAACGGGACCCCATTATGTTTAGTAGCAAGAATGCTTATTAAAACAACTTCTAGCCCTATATAACAGTAAAATGTGTAGAATAACTTATCTTAACTTTGTTGTTGTTTAGGTCATCAGCCGAAAGGCTGGTTTGAACCCGTAGAGGTTTTACTAAGTAAAACGAGGAGGGAGGTGGTTTACCATTGCCTTCCTCACTGAGTAGAAAAGTATGCTTATCAGCATGCCGGGCCCTCTGAAAAGCACATATTTTCCACTCTGCAAATGACACCTTCACTTCATTCACCACAGGGTCTGGCTGTATAATGAAATCCATTACTTTCAGAGGAGGTAACTCTGACTAGCGTCTTTAACACCTCTACCTCTTCTGTTCTTAAATGATTCAGTCATTTAATTGGCTGACCATGTGATAAGAAACAGAACTATTTATTTTAGCCCTGCAACGAACAGATTGAGTGCAAATAATCTGACACTCCACCTGTTTATTATGGGCAGATCTTAACTTTATAAAACATGAATGCTTGGTTTCCCATAAAAAACTGGAATTTTCTAAGTACTGTACAAAAGTAACAAAAAAACAACATGGTAGCGTCGCCCAGCCAATTTTTTGTGATATTATTCATTTAATATTATGAAAAAACACGGCAACTCCTTCGTAATATATATATATATATATACATCCCGCTGACAATTCCGCGTCTTTTCAAAAAGCGTGCATTTCGCACATCGCTTATTTGAGGAGTATATTCAACTTTGATGAGAGTATATAGGGTATTTGTTACACTTACACCCTGAGTTTTGGTATTGGTTTGTCCTGATATTGAAAATTGAGCATTTTTCAATTTTATTCACTGTGCTATCAATTCAGACTCCTTTCGAATTACCGACAATTTCGCGTTCGTACAAATTACCGACAATTTCGCGTCCGGCATCGTTCCCGCTATTATGACTTATAGCCTGCAACAGTGTAAACGATGTTGCCATGTCGTACCGGCACGTGTACTGTAGCATTTGCCACTTCTACGTGTTGTAATGATTGTAGTTAGATATTCACATCTCACCCTAGTACTTCTCCACACAAGACCATCGTATGAAAACAATTCGTTCTCGGACGGAATCCAATCCAGTCATCAAAATAATTTATTTGTTGTTTATTATTTTGACATGTATTTTAAATAGGTACTTATTTTAAATCAATGTAAAACCAGAATAATTAAAGAAAGTATATTTTTTATTTGTTAGAGTTAATTATTTAAAATATCCTAATTGTTACAAATACAGTCAAACCTCCTCATTCGAAATCCTCCCTAAATCGAATATAATTGTATGCTATCCCCGTCAAAAATCGTCCTTAATATGAATTAAATTACCTCCCTATTCGAAAATTTTCGAGAGTTTCGTGGTCATATATATTGTAACAATACATTTTTTTATACATTATTAATAAAATAATTACAAAATTTCCAATTTACACATTGTACACGATTTTTAATGAAGCATGCGTTAAATCACGACAATAAGGACACAGTAAGCGTAGTACAAAACTCCAAAAAGCTTTAGAAAAAACTGAAAATGCAGTTAACTTTTGAGTTAGAAGAAACCAGGCAGAAACACAAACAATTACACTTACAAAACATTATTGTCACAAAACCTTACGACCAAATAAGGGCATAACAAGCGTAGTTCAAAGCTTCAATACGCATCAGGAAATATTGAAAATTCAGTTAATTTTTAAGTCAGAGGAAACCAGACGAAAGCAAAAAAAAAAATAGTTAGGCTAAATTAGTAATGCAGTCTTTCCTTCTTTGGTGTATGATTTTCGTACTAACAGGGTAAAAAATACCGTAGCTGTATTCATTCAGATTAAGCAATATTTTACTCGTTAAAATTTCTAAAATTTTCGGTACCCAATTTATTTTTCATTTTCTGTAGGCTGACCTAATTTTTTGTTTGTAGGTATAGTTGTACTGCTTACGCGTATCCCGATTTTATTTTACTCTGTTTTTTATGTCGTTTTTTCAATAATTTGTCATATCGTTCTTATAAGTAGAATATTCTTTTGCTTTTGAGTACTAATGGAGCTTGTAATACCAAAACATGCCCTTAATTCTTAATCACAGTATTAAGTAAACCCTGTGGTGAATGAAGTAAAGGTATCATTTACAGAGGGGAAAATATGTGCTTTGCAAAGGGCCCTGCATGCTGATACGCGTACTTTTCCGTTCAGTGAGGAAGGCCACCTCACTTCTCGTTTTACTTAGTAAAACCTCTACAGGTTCAAACCAGCCTTTCGGCTGATGATCTAAACAACACAAGTAAAATAATATTTGTAAAAAACTTTCCTCAATCAAATTGGTGGTCTATTAATAATTTTGACTTTTGTAATTTAATATTTTATGGAATTACATGAATTTTATTAAAACGCAATTTTTAAGTACATTTTTTGTTTCAATATTTTACCTCTGTAAATCGAAATCAGCCGGTTCCATCAGATTCGAATCCGGGAGGTTCGACTGTAATTACTATAATATGATCAATTAGTAGACAATGCAATTAAAATATTTACTTAGTTGACAAAATTATGTAATTGTAAAGCGACATAATTTGTTCAATATTCAAATGGAGTACCATTCACCCATTGTCTTTTCGGTGTTCAAATGATTTCATCATCATCTGTTAAGGATTAGGCTCAATGGCCTGTTCCAGTATTCATCTCTTTTTAGGTCTTCCCAAGCCTCGCTTCTCTCTAGGTTTATATTTGCATGTTTTAGTGACTGAATCAAAATGATTTTATAAATTATACAAAAGTACTTTGGCCAGTAAAATTTCTACAACATTTGAAATGCAGTCCGGCTTAGTCATAGTTTGTATTTTTATTCTTGTTCCTCAAGTAATGGTAATCTTTGATCTTCAACAAAGTATACATTACACTAATAATTCTCGTATCCAGCTGTTTTGTACACGTTGAAGGTTATCCTTTAACAGGCCATTTCCAAGATTATTTTTCGGCTAAACAACTTTCAGTCAGTCTTCCAAACCCTGATATTTTTCTCTGCGTTTTCTTTTAAATTATTTAGTGTTGTAAAAGCCATGGTGGCCACTTTTTGTTGATATTCTTTTGGTTTCTAGTACTTTATTTACATCGTCAACCAACCACCCAATCTAGGAATCAATATTACAAATAATGAAATAAATAAACCTTATTGTTACGTAAAATAATGTACATTATTTTTGACAAGTCAAAATGCTTGGGATAAGGAACTGGAAGGTTATACTATTGCACAGAAGACAAAAAGGAGACAGACAAGGCATTCACTTGGAGAGGCCAAGAAAAACTATGTGAAACCTTGACCAAGACAGCCAAACAATATGCTAGGACCAACTGATTAGAAACGAATTCTTAATAGTAAACAGTGTCCATATTCATAAGTCAACTTGATCATTAAAAATCATTAAAAATTTTAATCATTATAATTAACAAAAAACTAGATAAAAAGTAATTATATGACGGAATAATTTGAACATTATTTGATTTTTTAAACATACATTTGAATAAGTTTAAGTGTGACTAAATTAAAAACAAATCCAACAGAATTTGTAAACATGATAAATACTCAAAGGTATTGGTACGCTAAGTACCTTATTTTTAAGCGTTTTAGGGCGTAGCAGTAGGAATTGATTATATAGCAGACACGTTCCTTAATACAACTGTCCCAGGATAGTTTGCTACCTAATATTAATTCTAAAAATTTTGTAACTTACCTGTTACAAAAGATTTTGATATATTGTCATTAATGGAGATATCCTTACTTTGGTTACTTATTTCCTTACGACCAGTGAAGCATTTGGCCACAGTTTTATCTGAGTTGAGAACAAGATTATTTATTGCATCCAGTCTATAACCTTACTTCAAGCTTCTTTAGTTTTAAACCTTGTTCATAGTTTTCATCTTCGAAAGATATTATCGTATCATCAGCAAATAATATAACATTGAAGGAGCCAAGAAATTCAGCGAGATCGTTAACAAAAATTAAAAATAGCAAGGGTCTTAAAATTCTAACTCGTTGAACTCCCCTTTTAACTTGTATAAAATTTTATGTGTATTTTGTTTTAACTTTGCAATGATTGGATGGCAATTCGACCCTCTGATGTCCCTCTAATACCATACACCTCAATTTTTTTATGGGCAAATCATACGGGACACGGTCAAAAGCTTTACAAAAACAAAAAATAAATAACAGGGGTTTGTTTTTGCTAATGATTAATTTCAGTAAGCTTCTTCAGTATCGGGAAATTACAGTCTCTGTTGACCTACACTTTCAGGACTCGTGTTGAACATTTGCGAGTGTACTGAATTTACTTTTAAAAAATCGACTAATCTACTCTCTTATCAATTTATTATCTTTTGTAAAAATATTTTCGCCGTTTGGAAACATTTTCTCGATGTGGGTATCCTTTGAATTATCGATTTAAATTTACTCGCCCAAGTGACGAATAAAATGCATGTTTTGATTGTCAGAGGCAACTGCCTTTAATAAAATAATAGTACTGTAAGGGGTTGCACATAACAGGCAGGTGGAGTGTTAAATTATTTGCACTCGATTTGCTTGTTTCAGGACTAAAAAAAATTTAGTTTTTTTTTATCACATGGTAAGCCAAACATATGACTGAAGTATTTAAGAACAGAAGAGGTACAAGTGTAAAAGATACTTGTCAGAGTTATATCTCCTCTGAGCGCAATGAATTTCATTATGCAGCCAGACCCTGTGGTGAATAACGTGAGGTGTATCATTTGCAGGGTGGAAAATAGGTGCTTTTTAGACGGCCTGGCATATTGATAAGCTTTTCAACTCGGCGATGAAGGCAATTGTAAACCACCCCACTCCTTGTTTTACTTAGCTAAACCTGTAGAAGTTCAAACCAGGACTGTAAAGTTGGCCCCCATACAAAAATTTCAAAAATTAACTTGTAAAATTGATCGGTCTACGTTTCTACCGGATTATTCCGGAAAATGTTTTGTTTGTTCCGTCCAAGTAAGTGAAAAAACGCCGGGAGGGGCTAACTTCACACTGGCCTCCCCCCGCTCAACTTTTTAAATTTTTTTTGGACTTCAGGGACAGACCTTCGTTTGTTTCGGATGGTCTCGCAAAATATTTTTTTAGTTCCTTTCAAGTAAGCGAGAAATCGAGAAGAACTGGGTGGTGCTACTGTCACTAATCCCCCTCGACTCAATATTTTAAAGTTTTTTACATAGATTGACAGCCCTTCGTTTGTTCCGGATCATTTCGCGAAAATTTCGTTTGTCCCGTTCAAATATGCTAGAAAATCAAAGAAAAATTTGGAGTGGCAAGTATAAGCCCATGCATTCAATACTTTTTGGTTTTTACTTTAAATGATAGCTCTCATTTGTTCTGGATTGTTCTGTAAATTGTTTTGTTTGGTCTGCCGAAATCAGCGAAAAAATCGTGAAAAACTTAGGAATGGTGGCGATACTCTAAGAAATTCAATTTAAACTTTATCGTTATCCCTATCGAGAGTCGTTCTGCTGTTTCGGAACGTTCCATAAATATTACGATTGTTAAGCTCATACTCGCGAGAAAATCGAGGTGAACTGGATGGTACAAACTTCACATTAGGCCCCCCACTCATTAATATTTAAACTTTTTTGTCTAAATCCATGGCCCTTGTTTTTCCGGGCATTTAAAAAAAATGTCGTTTGTTCAGATTTTGTAAGAGAAAAAAGGAAAAAACTGAATGGGTGTACTTTATTCTACACTTAACATTTTTTTCTGAAATCTGTAATCTCTGTCCAGAATTTTATAATGAAAGAAAATCGGTCCAGAATAAATATTAAAATATGCCTACTTGCTTCAGGTCTGTCTAGTAAAATTTGCTATTTCCCGAATTTCTTAGTTTAATTTTTTATCGCATTGTTTTTAAGCAAAAAACAAGGCTAATAATAATCTACTCCTAGTCCATTTTTCATTTTTTATATTTTAGAAAAAGTTTTTTCTCTTTAATGTTTTATTTACTTACTGTAAAACTGCTAAACCTAGTAATTGGGGCGACATATTACATGATACGAAATAGCATTATGGAAGTGTACTTGAACCATTTTGCAGTGAGAGTGGGCAAACAGCAAAATGCGCATTCTTTTTACACATCGTAAGCGTAATCAGGAAATATTTGATTGACAATTGTCAGGTGGTGTAATGTTAAAAAAAGCGTGAAATAAAATGTTAAAAATTCTTAAACAAATTTTTGTTTTGTTTTATCCCTGATGCGTGTAGGTTGCAATTTGTTCGATTGAGAACAATAAGCAACCCCATGACCCAATGATATGTATGACGTTTAAATGAGCTGTAGTCTCGTACATACCCAGG
Source organism: Catonia carolina (assembly GCA_035578175.1). Classification (NCBI taxonomy): domain Eukaryota; kingdom Metazoa; phylum Arthropoda; class Insecta; order Hemiptera; family Achilidae; genus Catonia; species Catonia carolina. The sequence goes on along the minus strand of JAQMRL010000013.1, from coordinate 8,581,245 downwards.
CCGACCATTCCTGAGAGAGTATGGTTAATTGACCCCCAACCATCAAAGTACATTGGTAACCACTGTCTAGTATTCAAATTCGTATAAAAGAACCAATTATACTATATACTAGGATTTAAACTAGGAACCTCCATCTCCGAAAATCAGCTGTCAGAAAAGCTGTCGAAAAGTCAGCTAAACAGCTGACTTGCGGCGACGACTTTTCTTCTAGACTAGACCAACCCGTTGGTTACTAAACGAACGACGTAAACAAATTACTAAAGGATTTGTTCATGGATTCGTTGATAGTGGGTTTATGCCTAATTTGAAAAAAGAAACCAAAGCGGTGTGCGATGGACTCATGTATGGAAGGTGACAGCACGGCGGAGAACAACTCTTCAAAATTGCGTATAATATACGTTGTGTATACAATGCGTTTAGAAAGATATCCTGCCAGCCATAAGAATAATTTAATCCTGACACTACTATGCGCAGCACCGGTTTCCTTCCAGGATAGTTTGTCAACCCAAAAAATCGTCTATCGGAAAAGAGAGTTTTTTAATTCTATCAAAAAATATATAATTATTTTTAATTTAATTGTATTACTTATATCAAATAATTTGCCGAATAATATTTATTTGAATGTTTAGTAAATTAGATTGTGAGTTTTGAAAGAATTGTAATTCGATGATTAATAAAAATTTAATAGAAATACAGAAATAAACAGAAATACTTATTTCTGTTTTATTTTAGACTTTGATTATATCAATTTTCTCAGAATTAAATTCTCTACAATTAATGTTTGTTGATTTTATGTATTTATTACCAATTTAACAAAGTTATTGTACATGAAACTTAAAAAAACATTGTTTCGTGCCCCAATTTTTTGCATTTAACCGTGAATCCCTCAAAAACTACTACAGGTACAGTTCTGAAACCTATTTTATTAGCTTTATCAGGTAAAATTACATAAGAATCCACGACATTTCTTACTTAATTAACCTTTCCAAAAGTTCAGTATGGCTTTATTTTACTCTTTGCCCAGGAATTCAGGCGAAATCTTTCGCTAGCTGTAACTCGCTAACGAAGCGTTTTCGGACCTATGTTTATATAACATTTTTTCATTATTTTTACTAGTACAATGTGCTGTAGAAGTGGGGGGAGAACTTCATGAATCACCCTGTATATTTGACTCTACTCCCAAACTAAACGTACTTCTGATCCTGAAACTAAATTTTTCTCTCCATAACTACCCCTCAGTATGATTTCTTAGAAGAAACCCAGCCCTGTCACATTTCTTCGAACGATCAGGTGGTATCCCCCACGACATCGTCTAATAATCTTCTATCAGTTTCAGTTTCATGGTAGCGTACGATGGTATGAATCCTTATCACAATCGTGTAACTCATGATGTAAATGGTCGCTGCGCGCTAATTTCAATATGGGGATAGCCTACTTACCAGAGAACATGTATAAAACCATAAAATCCCAATAGGGTTCAACTGCATAGCTTATTCTTTAAAAAAATCGACCTTATTGTCAGTGGTAAGTATACTTACCAAAGACCTATAAAGGGTTAAACGAATTAACTCAAATTGTCGATCATAAAATAAAAAAATATGGTGTGAAACACTCACACAACTTTCTCTTGCCAATGCAAATAATTTAAACAATATAACTTAACATTAGTAATAAAACATTAGAAATAAACAAAAAACGAACCTCAATAAACATAACCTTATTTTAATCATGTAATGAAAGACGCAAAATGAAAATCAACCTCAGTTAGGCTTAAAAATACGGAAAATCACTCTTTCACACTAAACTAGGCTCTGTAGAGAAAAATACTTTAAATAAAAGTTGTAGATCTTTTAATTTCATATAAAATTAATTATATACATTTTTGTCGTAAAATGCATACTAAGGCCGAAATCTTAAAAAAATCGATTTTTCACACGTTCGTGAGAAAAACCAGAAAATCGCTAATTACCACTAAACTAAGCGTTATACAAAAAAATGTTTGAAATAAAAGTTGTAGGATTTTAAATTCTCTACATTTTTTATTATATAAACTTTTACGCTAAAATCCATATTAAAGCCGTAATCTTAAAAAAACAACGTTTTTACGTAAAAACAGCCTCACCAAGAATTTCTGCAAACATGGCGTCTACCCTATCTTGTAGCGCATAAAAAATTTAGTAAACCAGGCGATTTTTAAAAAAAATCGTAGGACCAGTTTTTGAGAAAATCGCAAAAAAGTGAAAAATTACACGAATAAAGTACTACTTCCGGTTGACCGATTTTGATGAAAATGTTCGTGTCGGGTTCGGTAGTGGTATGTAAGTAACTTAAGTTTCAAGTTTGAAGTTCGTACGATGTTCCGTTCTTGAGATATTCTGTTCACACACACACACACACACACACACACACACACACACACACAACAGACCAATCGCTAAAAACATGTTTTTTGGGTTCAGGGGGTCTGAAAACGTATAGATCCGGTGAAAACTCGATTTCTTAAAATCGACATGAAAACAATATTTTCCTTCCTATAATAGGCAAGAGAAAGTAATAAGTTAAATTTCTCGCGGATATATGACCACGATAAAATTATTTGCACTCGATCTTCTAGTACCAGGGCTACCAAAAATAGTTTTATTTCTTATCACATGGTCAGCCAATTACATGATTGAAGCATGTAACAACAAAACAGGTACCGGTTAAAAGACACTACCTATAGTAGGTAAAATGAAAGATGGATTGGTTTTTGTTATTTTATTCGTATAAATTACAAAACACGCGAAAGCCGTATCAGGCATTTTCTAACGATTTCAAAACAATATAATATGTACCTTTTTTTTAGTCCATTGGGAACGAAAATAACGCTTTTTTTAAAACGCTCTAATTCTTTTATCCTTTGTACTAAAAGGCTGATATTAATTTTAGAAAACATGCAGGAACACTCCTCTAAAACGCCATACTTTTCCTATTAAAATTTATCGTTCTACAAGTTCTGAAATATGGACTAAGTGAAAAATGCGCTAAAAAACAGGTACCTATAGTTCAGCCGTTCTTAGTTTGCTCCTACTGTCAACAAACAAAAGCCACCTACTACAGGGTGCACGCTAGAGTCCGCGACTTTACGGATGTCGTATTCCTATTAAGTTAACTATTTTTTAAATTATAAGCACTTAAAAGTACTAAAAACATTAGTCATGATATGATGTAGGCCTAACAATTTCATTTATAAAAATACTTTTAAAAGTATTTTGTATTTAAATACTTTTGAAAGTGTTTTGTTGTTACTTTTTACTCAGCGTGTACACATTTTGATATAATGCGCATGCTCAGTGACGTCATTATTTGTTTACATTAGGAGCAAACTAAGAGAGGCTGGACTGTACATATGCTGTTTCCAAATCGTTAGAAAATTCCCAATACGGCTTTCGCGGTGTTTTGTAATTTATACGAATAAAATAACAAAAAAACACGCTTTAAAACGAGCCGTACCAGAATTTTTATGTTATTTACTTGGTGAGATACGCAGTTCCAAACACAGACTTCATTTTTCATTTTACCTACTATAATCACAGTTATCTCCTCTGAAAGTATTGAATTTCATCATTATACAGTCAAACACTGTGATGAATAAAGTGAAGGTGTCATCTGAAGGGTGGAAAGTTTTGTTTTTTCAGAGGGCCTGGCATGCTGATAAGCATACTTTTTCACACAGTGAGGACGGCATGGTAAACCACCTCACACCTCGTTTTACTTAGAACCTCTAGAGGTTCAAACCAGCTGATCACCTAAAAAACTTCATATGACTACTAAAAATATTTCACTTAATTTCTAGCTGATTCTTGTAGCATTCTATTTCACAGCAAGTTAAATAGTGCATATAAAAAAATTAAATGCTTCTCTCCTTTCTCTCATGGTGTCAGATTATCGACTCGTTTGATTTGTAAGACTACGTCATTAGGGATTATCCACGATTTACAATGGACTTGATGTTTAAATTTAACGGCTCTTTTTTTATATTCCTGTCTATTTTTACTTTCCCTTCCCTATTTGAATATATATGAAGGAAAGTATTATTTTCATGTCGATTTTTCGAAATCGAGTTTTCACCGGATCTACACGTTTTCAGACCCCATGGACCCAAAAAACATGTTTTTAGTGATTGGTCTGTGTGTGTGTGTGTGTGTGTGTGTGTGTGTGTGTGTGTGTGTGTGTGTGTGTGTGTGTGTGTGCGTGCGCGCGTGTGTGTGTGGGTGTGTGTGTGTGTGCGCGTGCGTGCGTGCGTGTGCGTGTGTGTACACAGAATATCTCAAGAACGGAACATCTTACGAACTTGAAACTTAAGTTACATACCACTACCGGACCCTACACGAACATTTTCATCAAAATCGGTCAACCGGAAATAGTAGTTTATTCGTGTAATTTTTGACTTTTTTGCGAAAACTGGTCCTACGATTTTTTTAAAAATCGCCTGCTTTACTCAATTTTTTATTCTCTACAAGATAGGGTAGGCGCCATGTTTACTGAAATTCTTGGTTAGGTTGTTTTTACGTACAAAAAGTATTTTTTTTAAGATTACGGCTTTAATATGTATTATAGCGCAAAAATTTTTATAATAAAAAATGTAGAGGATTTAAAATTCTACAACTTTTAATTCAAACATTTTTTTGTATAACGCTTAGTTTAGCGGTTATTAGCGATTTTTTGTTTTTTCTCACGAAAACGTGTGAAAAATCAATTTTTTTAAGATTTCGGCCTTAGAATGCATTTTACGACAAAAGTGTATATAATTGAATTTATAGGAAATTAAAAGATCTACAACTTATATTTATAGCATTTTTCTCTACAGAGCCTAGTTGAGCGTGAAAGATTGATTTTTCGTATTTTTAGGCCAAACTGAGGTTGATTTTCATTTTGCGTGTTTCTCTCATGATTGAAATAAGGTTATGATTTTGAGGTTAGTTTTTTGTTTGTTTCTAATGTTTTATTCCTATTGTAAGGTTTATTGTTAATTATTTGCATTGGCAAGAGAAAGTCGTGTGAGTGTTTCACACCAGTTTTTAATGTTATTTTGATCATTTTCTCTTATTATTATTATGTAATACCTTATTTTCTTATTGTGTAATACGTGATGTAGTATTGGTATTAACTGTTTTTTCTTTTTCTTTTTTTTAATCAATGCTATTATTGTTTTATTGTAGTTTATTTTGTGACATGTATTTTTTGTAATTAGCGTAATCCTCCTCCAAGTTTTTCTCTTTTGGAGGAGTAATAAAAGAAAATAAATAAAATAAAATAAATTTAACCAGACAACGAGTTTACCTAATTTCTTAACTACACAAAAAGAATTTCTCTAAACTACGTATTTCCCAAATTTTAAGTTAATATAAAAAAACGTGTTAATTTTAACACATAATCCGATGAAAGTAGTATTTTCAAAAACATTCGTCGTCCATTATAAATGTATAAATAAAGATTATCTGATATTTAAAATGTTACTAGGTCAATTTCCATACTTGGATAAAATTAAATAAATTATTTATTTTGCAAAAATAACTTTTGGCGAACGAATTAAATCGGTATCAAGGGTATCCGGCATAATACCATAATCGGGTATAAATTTTCGCTTCTTCTTTTTTGATAAATTTCACAACTTTAGAAAATGAATGGAATATGACATAATTAATTTAATTTTTTATACTTAAGAAATTTGCCCATAACAGACAGGTGGAGTGTCTAATTATTTACACTCGATCTGTTCGTTGCAGGGCTAAAATAAATAGTTCTGTTTCTTATCACATGGTCAGCCAATTAAATGACTAAATTATTCAAGAACAGAAGAGGTAGAGGTGTAAAAGACACTAATCAGAGTTATCTTCTCTGAAAGTAATGAATTTCATTGTACAGCCAGACCCTGTGGTGAATGAAGTGAAGGTGTCATTTGCAGAGTGGAAAATATGTGCTTTTCAGAGGGCTCGGCATGCTGATAAGCGTACTTTTCTACTCAGTGAGGAAGGCATGGTAAACCACTTCACTCCTCGTTTTACTTAGTAAAACCTCTACAGGTTCAAACCAGCCTTTTGGCTGATGACCTAAACAACAACATTTAAGAAATATTTTTAATTATTTTTCTTCGACAAGTAATTTAGATTTACGAACTTACTAAAATTCAATCGATTTTCATTATAATATTCGATACTAAAAAGAAACTAACGATTTCAATGCACCGTGTTTTACAGAAAATTGTTAGTTGTTCTTTAATATATTCTCCTTCAGTTTTATAAGTCCTGGGTTTCGTTGGCAGCAGCTTGCTGGCCCATAACATACAGGTGGAGTATTCGGTTATTTATTATTTAACTTATTATTTATAAATAAGCATTCTATCTGCTAACTGTAGGGCTACAAAAATTAATATTAACTATTAAATTAATATTAACGGAAATATTTTAATGTAAGTTAATTCTTGCAAGGAACTTTCTGGTCCATACTCTCACTAAACCATATGAATACAGATAAATAGGTGAAATATATTAAATTTTATGGATTTGTATTTGTAAGATCACACAGAGTCCTGTAATAAAAAAATTTACTTGGTCAATGCTGTAAATATTTTAAGATAAAATTTAATATTACTCTTATAAAATTATCTGCTTGTTTAGTACGTCTCCTCCACTTTTATTGAATTCTAACACAAGTCACTCATGGTAAAACAATATATGTTAATTTTTATCATTTCATTACGAAAGAGGGACTAATGAAAGGTCCCAGCTAATGTATTAAATAATGCAGTCAATCCAAAGGTTTAAAAGAACTCAAAATTTGTTGGTACTTTTCTACAAGTTCGAAATACTCCTAAAATTTTCAGAGTATCACTGGTGTTATTGCTAACACTGCCTTTTCATGTTTTTTTTCATGAGTTATTCATGTTTCATAGAATTCTTGAATAACAAAATACATATCAACATATAAGACACATTTTTCTATTCCATATTTTGATATACAGTAATTCTGATAATTGCAAACTACTTCCGTTTCTTATCACATGGTCAGCCAATAATATGACCGAAGTATTTTTAAGAACAGAAGAGGTTGAGGTGTAAAAGATCCTATTCCGTGTTATCTCCTCTGGGAGTAATGAATTTCATTATAGCATCCAAAAATTGTGATGAATGAAGTAAAGGTGTCACTTGCAGGGTGAAAAGTACATGATTTTCAGTAAGCCTGGTATGCTGATAAGCATACTTTTCTACTCAGAGAGAAGGCAAAGTAAACCACATCACTCCTGGCAAAGTAAACCACATTACTCCTCGTTTTACTTAGTACAGCTTTCAGAGGTTCAAACCAGCCTATCGACTGATGACCTAAACAACAGCACGCCAAGTCGCTCTTTCATTGGGTTTAGATCGTTTCCACAAACGGCAAATTTTTCTGTCGCTGCTGAAAGCAGTGACCATGTTTTCTATAACCGACAATGAAATGCCGTCGTCGTAAATAGTTACTAGTTTCCAGAAGGAACCGAGTAATGATGTATGCGGTTTTAATTATTCAAAACAAAAAATTACAAAAACCAAATTTTAGTTTTTATTTATCTTAAACTGTAACAGAAAAAACGAAGGATAATGCTCGTAGCAAAACTCAGTTCACAAGTAGGCCCTACATGTTATTTGCTTTGAACTATTCTAGTTAAAAATCATTCGTTCATACGTTTGAACGGAAGTAGTAGTAAAACCCGCATTAAAAGCTAGAACTACATAGGTTACGCCGTCGAGAACAAAACTGTACAAGCAAAATTAATGATTACATACGGAAACATTTATCAAAATAAGATTAGTTTTACAAATACATGTGTAGAATGGACGACAACCGGTTGAAAAAAACAAATTTTTAAGATGCTAAACAGTAGACCAAAGGTGTCGGATAAATGATTTAAAGAAGCCAGAAAAGATATTGGGAATATCTACAGATATTTACAGATTCTAGCCAGGAATTTAACATAGAAACTTCGACATAGAAGCTCAAAAGGGTACAAAATGGTAATATTTTTCTTTCAATATAAAACTATAGTGGATATGAAACTACTTACTAGAAAATTAATAGTATTTGTAAATTAAATTTGTTGTTGTTTAGGTCATCATCCAAAAGGCTGGTTTGAACCTGTAGAGGTTTTACTAAGTAAAACGAGGAGTGAGGAGGTTTATCTGTGCCTTCCTCACTGAGTGGAAAAGTACACTTACCAGCACACCAGGCCCTCTGAAAAGCACATATTTTTCACTCTGCAAATGACACCTTCACTTCATTCACCACAGGGTCTGGCTGTATAATGAAATTCATTACTTTCAGAGGAGATAACTCTGATTAGTGTCTTTTACACCTCTACCTCTTCTGTTCTTAAATGATTCAGTCATTTAATTGGCTGACCATGTAATAAGAAACAAAACTATTTATTTTAGCCCTGCAACTAACAGATTGAGTGTAAATAATTTGACACTCTACCTTTCTGTTATGGGCAAAAATTACATTTACATATACACATTGAATAAAAACGTGAAATTTAAAAAAATTACCGAGATTATTTCAATTTAATTTATGTAGATGTTTGTACTAATACAGACAATATATTTTTATAGATTTAAGAGTGGACCATTTGTAAAATAAAATTACCCGGTTGCTTGTTGTTTAGGTCAACAGCCAAAAGGCTGGTTTGAACCTCTAGAGGTTTTACTAAGTAAAACGAGGAGTGAGGTGGTTTACCATTGCCTTCCTCACTGAGTGGAAAAGTACACTTATCAGCATGCCCTCTGAAAAGCATATATTTTCCACTGTGCAAATGACACCTTCACTTCATTCACCACAGGGTCTGGCTGTATAATGAAATCCATTACTTTCAGAGGAGATAATTCTGATTAGTGTCTTTTACACCTCTACCTCTTCTATTCTTAAATGATTCAGTCATTTAATTGCCTGACCATGTGATAAGAAACAGAACTATTTATTTTAGCCCTGCAACGAACAGATTGAGTGTAAATAATTTGACACTCCACCTGTCTGTTATGGGCAAAAATTACATTTATACACATTGAATAAAAACGTGAAATTTATTAAAAAATCACCGAGATTATTTCAATTTAATTTATGTAGATGTTTGTACTAATACAGACAATATATTATTTTTATAGATTTAAGAGTAGACCATTTGTAAAATAAAATTACCCGGTTGCTTTACAGGTGTTAATAATATGTTAGACATTTGTATTGGTAGACTTTAACAACGGAGAACGGACGAAAACCGGTTGAAAAAAATTTTTTTAAGACGCTAAACAATAGAACAAATGTGTCGGATAAATGATTTAAAGAAGCCAGAAAGGATATTGGGAATATCTACAGTTTCTAGCCAGGAATTAAACCTAGAAATTTCGACTTAGAAGCTCAAAATGGTACAAAAATTTGGTAATATTTTCTTTCAATATAAAACTATAGTGGATATGAAACTATTTACAAGAAAATTAATAGTATTTGTAAATTAAATTTATACACATTGAATAAAAACGTGAAATTTATTAAAAACTCACCGAGATTATTTCAATTAAATTTATGTAGATGTTTGTACTAAATACAGACAATATATTTTTATAGATTTAAGAATGGACCATTTGGTAAAATTACCCAGTTGCTTTACAGGTGTTAATAACATGTTAGACATTTGTATTGGTAGACGTTAACAACGGAGAACAAGCGAGCGAGTTGCACCCATCTGTCCGGGCCAGGAATATTCATTAGCATCACCGATGGTTTAACCGCCTGAGGCGGGTGAATCGAATCGAATCCTAGTGGTTGCCAGCTTCAATCAGAGATTCTAATCCATTACCAGCCGCTTCGCCCTCACCCCTACCCCTCCTTCACGCCTTCCTTTGCCCGGCCATCTGATACTCCTCGCGCTATTGCTATTTCATACCCCACCCACTCACCCGTCGATGAGGTCCTGAGGGAACGTACCGCTGTTCTATTGTTCCCCGTTCGGGCCTTAATCACACCACCACAATCAGTTAGCCCCGATGGATTCTCTTTGTCTACCTAAGCCATCCGCGTTTAAAGCCGGGTATACATTTGACGAACGACCATCAACGCAGAATCCCCAAAGGAATTTCACAAGACGTGACACCACACTGTAACCGCAACAAAAATCATGATACCGCTGGTCTTTTCTGTAAAAGTAAACTTTTTTATAAAACCTTTTTTGAATCACCCGGGTTTTCGCGAGCGATATATGGACTTAGTATAACAAAATCCCGAGAGTTCCCCAGGGAACAATACTTTCTCCATAACACATTAATTTAAAATAATCTACCGGGTGATTTTTTAGTCCTGTTACACTATTGTAAGTGTGTGGTAATTTATTTCTAATAAAGGGAAATTTTGTTTTGTCGCACGAAGTTGGTAGCCCTACTCAATCGGTATACACACGGCAGTGCGAGTTGATTAACCTTGAGCTGTGTAACATTTTGTGTGGATTCCGGTCGTCTTATGAACAGAATGTCTTTTACCATAGAACAACGGGTTTTCATTATTGAACAATATTTTGCTACGAAATCGTACACGAGTGTAAAAGATGCATTTAAAATTAAATTTGTTGGTGTACCTCCGCCAGAAAAAATGTCCATTTCTAGGCTACCAAACTGATTTCGAGAGACAGGTAGTGTTTACGACAGAAAACGTAGCGGTCGACCAACTGTCTTGACAGATGACGTTATAGAGAATGTGAAAACAAGATTACTCAATTCTCCGCGGAAGAGTTTACGAAAACTTTCCTCGCAAGTTGGTTTATCATATTCGAGTGTTCAGAAAGCTGCTAAAAAATTGCATATGTATCCGTATCGCGTACGATTAGTCCAAGAGCTTTAACCTCCAGATTTAAACAACGATTGCAATATTGCCGTTGGTTTAGGTCATTCGTAAATTATAACGGAATCGAATCTTTGAACACAGTGTTCTTTAGTGATGAAGCTTGGATCCATCTAGACGGTTATGTGAACACTCAAAACACTCGAATTTGGGCGGCTGAAAATCCTCACGCCGTTCACGATAAATCTTTACATCCTGCAAAAATTGGTGTGTGGTGTGCGATATCTTGTCAGCGTATAGTCGGACCCATTTTCTTCGAACAGACTGTAAATGGTGAAGTGTACAAGAATATTGTGCACCAATTTGTGGCTCTACTGGAACCTCAAGAACGGTATTGCTACGGTAAGACGGCGCTACCTGTCACACGTCTCGAGAAACCATGGATTTTCTGCAAGAGTTCTTTGGTGGTCGAATAATAAGCAAGGGTTTATGGCCTCCAAGGTCGCCAGACCTCACATCCCCTGATTACTTTTTGTTGGGCTACATTAAGTCCAAGGTCTTCAAAAACAATCCTCACAATATTGATGACCAATATTACAGACTTAATCACAAATGTTTCCAGTGCAACTCTCAAAAAGGTTCCTGCTAATATGGTGAAAAGAGTCAAAGCGTGTATAACCTCAATGGGTGGACATTTTGAGCATATTCTTTAAAAATCTTTAGTAACTAAGAAATGTGAGTAATAAAATATTAAATTTCTTTTGTATATAACAACTATACATTTTTATTCTGCCCATAACAGACAGGTGTAGTGTCAAATTATTTACACTCAATCTGTTCGTTACAGGGCTAAAATAAATAGTTCTGTTTCTTATCACATGGTCAGCCAATTAAATGACTGAATCATTTAAGAACAGAAGAGGTAGAGGTGTAAAAGACACTAATCAGAGTTACCTTCTCTGAAAGTAATGAATTTCATTATACAGCCAGACCCTGTGGTGAATGAAGTGAAGTTGTCATTTAGAGAGTAGAAAATATGTGCTTTTCAGAGGGCCCGGCATGCTGATAAGCGTACTTTTCCACTCAGTGAGGAAGGCAATGGTAAACCACCTCACTCCTCGTTTTACTTAGTAAAAGCTCTAGAGGTTTAAACCAGCCTTCCGGCTGTTGACCTAAACAACACATTTTTATTACAACTAAATTTCCGTTTTATAAATTACATTAAAAATTGGTAACAGGACTAAAAAATCACCTGTATATTAGACACAACCGTTACAGCAAGTTAAGCTGGCGATATAACAATCCTTACAAGAGGAAATACTGCAATTCTGCGTTAGAAACTTTTATACAGAACCAAGTCAAATTAATCGTTACAGGTCGTACGTTTCCATAATAACTCTGAGATTTGCGTTGAGACTAGCGAGCGAGCGTACGAACGAATTGTGTGGAGAAAAGCAAGTAGCGCTGATATACCTATGCGCGACATTCAAATTGGAGTTAGAATTCCACCGAACGAGTGTCTCATTTTGTTGTAAATACTGTATTTCAGAACAATAATTATTAAAATTTACTTAAATTTTAACTGATTAGATAAAATATTTAGGTGAGAAAAAACTCAAAATTGACAAGAATAATTATTATTTCTATTTTTTTTTGTACTAACAGATTGATAATCGATGGATTAGATTGACGTAGTTTGATGCGCGTTCAAGATGGTTAAGCTATTTTTACTTTCTCTTGCCTATATGAATAAATAGGAAGGAAAGTATTGTTTTCATGTCGATTTTTCGAAATCGAGTTTTCACCAGATCTACACGTTTTCAGACCCCCTGAACCCACACAAACATGTTTTTAGCGATTGGTCTGTGTGTGTGTGTCTGTGCGTATACAAAATATCTCAAGAACGGAACATCGTACGAACTTGAAACTTGAAACTTAAGTTACATACCACTACCGGACCCGACACGAACATTTTCATAAAAATCGGTCAACCGGAAGTAGTAGTTTATTCGTGTCATTTTGCACTTTTTTGCGATTTTCTCAAAAACTGTTCCTACGATTTTTTAAAAATCGCCTGGTTTAGCCTACTACATTTTTTATGCTCTACAAGATAGGGTAGGCGCCATGTTTGCTGAAATTCTTGGTGAGGCTGTTTTCACGTAAAAACAAAGTTTTTTTAAGATTACGGGTTTAATAGCCTATGCAATTTAGCGAAAAAAATTATATAATAAAAGTTGTAGAGAATTTAAAATCCTACAACTTTTATTTCAAACAATTTTTTGTATAACGCTTAGTTTAGCAGCAATTAGCAATTTTCTGTTTTTTCTCACGAAAACGTGTGAAAAATTGATTTTTTAAAGATTTCGGCCTTAGTATGCATTTTACGACAAAAGTGTACCTATATAATTAAATTTATAAAAAAATTAAAAGATCTACAACTTTTATTTAGAACATTTTTCTCTACAGAGCCTAGTTTAGCGTGAAAGAGTGATTTTCTGCATTTTTAAGCCAAACTGAGGTTGATTTTCATTTTGTGTCATTCACTCATGATTAAAATTAGGTTATGTTTATTGAGGTTAGTTTTTTGTTTATTTCTAATGTTTTATTACTAATGTTAGGTTTATTGTTAATTATTTGCACTAGCAAGAGAAAGTTGTGTGAGTGTTTCACACCAGATTTTTTTTAAATGTACACGCGGCTTCAACTCTGTTCAGTGTAGCACTATAGCACCACGCCTCTCTTTATTTTATATCGATCATTGTGTAGGTAAACCTTTTGTGGTGCTACCCGCTGGTTTTTTTGGTCGATACAATTCGTGTTGTATCGAGTATTCATTTCAGGCTCGTTCTACTACACGCTGGTTTTTTTTTAAATAACAACCTCCCTCCTGTTGTGATTGTGAATATCCGTTGATACATGTACGCCCTCTCACCATCTCCCGATCTATTATCTATTTACTACTTATTCAAGTATTGTTTTATTTCTACCGAATCATTATTTTCTTATTAGCTATCAAAAACCGTGAATAACTCTCACTATTCAATTACAGTATATCGTTTTAAAATATACGGCCGTATAATTGTTTCAAAAACAATTACAATACAATTAAAATCGTAATTTCATTATACTTTGACGTTTATTAATTTCCTGCTGTTACTTTTTAATAAGAAAGGACGGCGTTTGTGAAAAGATTTTAATAACAATATTTCAAATTAGCTACAGAATTCGTGGGGCAATACACGTTTATATTAATACAAATTGCCAGATTAAATAATAAAAATTTGCTAATAGGAGCGTTTGGCCATAACAGGGACGTGGAGTGTTAAATTATTTGCACTCAATCTGCTAGTTCCACGGCTACAAATAATAAATCTGTTTCTTATGACATGGTCACCCAATTATTTGACTGAAGTGGAGTTAAGAACAGAAGCGGTAGAGGTGTAAAAAAACAAAAAACACTAGTCAAAAGTTAAAGGCCAAGCCAATTGCTGTGAGCGCTGGTCTACGCATGCGCATACTTGACTTGGACCCTGCATACCCCTCCGACCAACAGTTAGTTGTACAGTCAGTGTTGTTGTAAATTGATAACACCCATTGTATTTTGTAGGTATGCTGTTTGTTTCATTGTTGATTACATACACTTCACTACTGCAATACATACAAGACTATACTAATGCGGACGCACGTTTTGCCCAGCGCTCTCCTTACGAAAATCAAACTATATCTCCTCCCTTTTTTTTTGTTTAACGTCAGACTGTTCTGCAATTACTGCTAATGCAGACGGTGAAAGATGAAATGATTTTTTTGAAACGCATTAAAACATGCCGTACCTGAATGGAATTCGAACCGAAGACCGCATGATGAGAGGCGAGCACTCCTCTGAGCGTAATGAATTTCATTACACAGTCAAACCCTGATGTAAAGAAAGTAGTGTCATTTACAGGGTGGAAAGTATAGTATGTTCAAACTGAATTGGCGCATTAACTCGAGTAGCTATACAAATACATAGTGTTTCCTAAGCCACAGAGTGTTTAAAACATTTTATCCTTCCAATCGAGAAAAATAAGTAAACAATTCACTCATTACAGTCTGTCTATAACTTGATGGCCTCCCGCAGAGAGGAGCAGAATCGGCCCGCTACTAGCCTTTTCAATAACATTTTATTAATATGTACCAATTCCAGTGTACTAGTTAGTAGTAGTACATAATGAAATGTTATTGAGAAGGATAGTAGCGGGCCAATTCTGCCCCTCTCTGCGGGAGGCCATCAAGTTATAGACAGACAGTACATGAAGGCGAGGGACAAAGAAAAGCATGATCGTAACCTAATAGCTACGCGCGCCACTTCGAATTGGACGAACTATAGATGCTTTTCAGAGGGTCTGGCCGGTTATTAGCATACTTTTCCACACAGTGAGCAAGGCAAAAATAAATCACCTCACTCCTAGTTTTATCAGTGAAGCCTTTAGAAGTTCAAACCACCCTTTCCGCTGACGACGTAAACAACAACAAAGTTTACAGTGGAATTACAGGAATGGCTCTTTAGCGTCGATAGGTAAGACAAGAGAGAAATAAGTACAGTAGTACCCCGTTAAGCGCTTGAGATGAGTTCCGCAGCCATCGGGCGCTAAACGAAACAGTGCTGTACGGGGTCGAGCGATTACGTTCTGTCTGTCTGTCTATAACTTGATAGCCTCCCGCAGAGAGAAGCAGAATCGGCCCGCTACTAGTCTTCTCAATAACATTTTATTAATATGTACCAATTCCAGTACTACTAGTTAGTAGTAGTACATAATGAAATGTTATTGAAAAGGCTAGTAGTGGGCCGATTTTGCTCCTCTCTGCGGAAGGCCATCAACTTATAGACAGACAGTACATGAAAGCGAGGGTCAAAGAGAAGCATGATAGTAACCCAATAGCTCACTACTACCCTTAACTAGCCACTAATGGCTAACTCACCGATATTCTTCTTTTTCTCCTCCTCCTTTTTCTACATTAAGTGGTGTACAGTAATACCTCGCATAACGCTCCCCCGTTTAGTGTTGTTTCGTTATAGCGCTTTTATGAGGCCTTCAAGGTCATCAGAGGTTTGTACATAGATGCGTTGTTGTAGCCGGCACATTCTTTAATGTGTAACTTACTCTGTCTTGTATTTTCAATGTATAATTTTCATGGTGTATTTAATTTGTTGTTTGTATTATATTGTACTTATAAATAAATATTTGAATCCCATAAATAAAAGAAGTATATAAGCAAAAAAAAAAAAAAAAAACAAAAAAAAACAAAAATAAACAATCAGTAAACATATGTATTGTAGTATGTACTGAGCAGTACGAGCGTTGTACGGAACCCGATGTGATTACTGTCAGTCTATAACTTGATGGCCTTCCGCAGAGAGGAGCAGAATCGGCCCGCTACTAGCCTCCTCAATAACATTTCATTATGTACTACTACTAACTAGTACACTGGAATTGGTACATATTAATAAAATGTTATTGAGAAGACTAGTAGCGGGCCGATTCTGCTCCTCTCTGCGGGAGGCTATCAAGTTATAGACAGACAGACAGACAGAACGTAATTGCTCGACCCCGTACAGCACTGTTTCGTTTAGCGCCCGATGGCTGCGGAACTCATCTCAAGCGCTTAACGGGGTACTACTGTACTTATTTCTCTCTTGTCTTACCTATCGACGCTAAAGAGCCATTCCTGTAATTCCACTGTAAACTTTGTTGTTGTTTACGTGGTCAGCGGAAAGGGTGGTTTGAACTTCTAAAGGCTTTACTGATAAAACTAGGAGTGAGGTGATTTAATTTTGCCTTGCTCACTGTGTGGAAAAGTATGCTAATAACCGGCCAGACCCTCTGAAAAGCATCTATAGTTCGTCCAATTCGAAGTGGCGCGCGTAGCTATTAGGTTACGATCATGCTTTTCTTTGTCCCTCGCCTTCATGTACTGTCTGTCTATAACTTGATGGCCTCCCGCAGAGAGGGGCAGAATCGGCCCGCTACTATCCTTCTCAATAACATTTCATTATGTACTACTACTGACTAGTACACTGGAATTGGTACATAATCAAGTGTTATTGAGAAAGATAGTAGCGGCCCGATTCTGCTCCTCTCTGCGGAAGGCCATCAAGTTATAGACTGACAGTAATCACATCGGGTTCCGTACAACGCTCGTACTGCACAGTACATACTACAATACATATGTTTACTGATTGTTTATTTTTTTTATTTTCTTATATACTTCTTTTATTTATGGGATTCAAATATTTATTTATAAGTACAATATAATACAAACAACAAATTAAATACACCATGTCAAATTATACATTGAAAATACAAGACAGAGTAAGTTACACATTAAAAGAATGTGCCGACTACTCCAACGCATCTCTGTACAAACCTCTGATGACCTTGAAGGTTTCATCAAAGCGTTATAACGAATCAGCGCTAAACGGGGGGAGCGTTATGCGAGGTATTACTGTACACCACTAAATGTAGGAAAAGGAGGAAGAGGAGACGAAGGAGGAGGAAAAAAAAGAAGAATACCGGTGAATTGCCAACACATTGACCATAAACGTATGTGTTCAGGTAATTTGATTACCCGTGACGACAGCCTGAGGCTTACTGTTAAAGTGGGAGCGGCTTCATTATCATTCATGTTCAATATTATTGATAATACTACTAATTTTATCGAATCGCAAAACTGGTCGTAAGTTAAGCTATATACTCATACGGGGACATAATAAATTTAATAAAGTTTTTATCTGTTTAATGACTAATTCACATATGACACGTTCAAGTGGTCTCATAATCTTTTCTCTTAATAGGTATGTCGTAAACGACACTTGTTTAAACAGCTGATCTAACTTTGTTTATCGCATTCAAGTGTTACCTTAAAATAAGGATTTTTCATGAGCCGACCGAGTATTTACTAAGAGTATACAAAAAAAAAAACTATTGTATATTTGCTCGTTAACGTGACAACATTATCCGGGTGCAATATTAATAATGACGTATAGATAAGACATATCGCAAAGCTTTAATTCGTATAAACTCTGTTATAGTTAACAGTTAGGACAGTGGTTTATAACAAAAATTGTTCAAGGCCCCCTGTTGTTTAGGTCATCAGCTGAAAGGGTGGTTGGAACCTATAGAGGTTTTACTAAGTAAAACGAGGAGTGAGATGGTTTACCATGCCTTCCTCACTGAATGGAAAAATACGCTTATCATCATGCCGGGCCCTCTGAAAAGGCATATATTTTCCATTCTGCAAATGACACCTTCACTTCATTCACCACAGGGTCTGGCTGTATAATGAAATTCATTACTTTCAGAGGAGATAACTCTGATTAGTGAATTTTACACCTCTACCTTTTCTGTTCTTAAATGATTCAGTCATTTAATTGGCTGACCATGTGATAAGAAACAAAACTATTAATTTTAGCTCTGCAACGAACAGATTGAGTGTAAATAATTTGACACTCCATCTGTCTGTTACGGGCAGGAAGGACCCCCCTAAAATCCTAAAAATCGTAAAATTTGTTTCTCACATAAATAGTTACTGACACTTTGCATACACAGTAATTCATGATAGGCCTACCCCAAAAAAGTACGATTCCCCACTTTGAAACAGTGTTTGGAGTGTTCTGATTTAGAGTTTGCATAACCAGATAGAGGAAAATGTGATAGAGTATCTTCAGAGCTTAACAAAAACACGTTTAGGGAATATTTCCTTGAGCCAGATCTTGATAACAGTTGGGATTCGAAAAACCATTCACCTGTCGTGAAATAGACAAGATTCGAAGCCTCTCTGAAAAAACAAGATCAACTTATAGATACATCAAGCTGTGGTGCAATAAAAACCGCTTTTAATGATGAAAATATTGCAGACTTTTGGTTCAGGGCACGTAAAGATTACAGAGAACTTGTTGTTGTTGTTTATGTCAACAGCCGAAAGGCTGGTTTGAACCTCTAGAGATTTTACTAAGTAAAAACGAGGAGTAAGGTGGTTTACCATTGCCTTCCTCACTGAGTTGAAAGAGTATGCTTATCAGCATGCCAGGCCCTCCGAAAAGCACTCACTTTCCACCCTGCAAATGACACCTTCACTTCATTCACCACTGGGTCTGGCTGCATAGTGAAATTCATTACTCTCAGAGGAGATAACTCTGACTAGTGTCTTTTACCCCTCTACCTCTTCTGTCTTAAATAGTTCAGTCATATAAGTGGCTGACTATGTGATAAGAAACCGAACTATTTTTTTTTAGCCCTGGACCAAACAGATAGAGTACAATTAAAATAACAGTCCACCTGCCCGCTTTGGGAAGAAGAGAAACAAGGAAAGAACTTGGCAAGGAGAGAAGAGAACTTGGCGACAAGGCAATGAAAAATATCGTTCCGTTCGCGACAACACACCGATGTAAAACAAGCTTTCTCGACCATGTGTTTCATGAAAAACAAGTACAGAAATCGGCTAGACAAGCGGTCTGATTTTAGAGTAAAAAGTGTCAAAAATATGGAGCCAAACATTTCAGAAATAATGAACTCAAAGGCCAGATCCAACTTATCGCATTAAGTTACAAACATTATTTGATTTCTAAGTTAATACAAAATAATTTCTTAATGACCTAAATAACCTTCCGCGGACCACTTGATTGGAACCAATGAGTTAAAAATTTAATGGAACAAGACCGGATTTTAGTTACCCATACATTTTCATTCATAATTATTTTGATGACGCAATTTATTTTTTACGCGAATTAAAAAAATTTTTATTTATTAATTAATATTTTAAAGCGACTACAATCAATGGCCTAATACTTGTTTTTACTTTCTCCTGCTCAATATGAATATATAAGTAAAGAAAGTTATTGTTTTCATTTCGATTTTTCACTTTTCACTCGATTTAAACGTTTTCATGCTCCTTGAACCCAAAAAAACATGTTTTTATGAGTTTAATATGTAAAGCCTTCCAGTCAATGGGTTTCATTCAAACCGATGCAACTCCAAATTTTCTTATATATTATGTATACCAAATTTAATTAAAAAATATAAATGTTTAAAATTTCTTATGTGTTTTTATTTATAGCCCTTACAAATTGACCACCCTCCATTTCGAGGACCATTTCTTCTTTAACCCATTGGTGGTCAACAAACACAAGATTTTCCTATTAACTTTTATTTTATTTATTTACCATTACTTTTTTTTATTAACCATAACCATCCAAAAATTTTTGTTTTTCGACATCGGCTTGGTCCTACTATTTAGGACAGAAATTTTACTGTACAACAATTGTACTGCACTCATTACTGAAAAATTTATTCAAAAAATCGTTCTGATGTAAAAATAAAATTATATCTTGTGCTGATTAAATATTTATTAAACAACAATATTAATAACTTAAATAATAAATGAATTTATTTAAACGAAAAAGTAATAAAATAATAATAAAAATAAATAATGAATTACTGTAGGCTACACGTAATAATAAAATTACAAGGAAAACCATCGCAGATTATTTCATAAATTAACTGCACGAGCCATGTCTATTGTTTTATTTTAAACATTTTTGTAATTTCCTAAATTACAATGTAATTGCCTTTTTAAGGTTATGCAACTATTATTATTGTTACTTTTATAATGCGCTTGTGAAAATTAATAAATATTCTGGTACAAGAATCCAGCTTTATTATTATTCGTGTTGATTTCATTCCATCTAAAAATGCTTCAGGGTTTTTAATGATTTGTTATATTGCACGTAGAATTACAATGTGAATTTATAGTTGTAACGGGTGGACAAAAAATTGTACGACACAAATTCATTTTTAATTTAACGTGATGGAAATTTCGATTAAAATCTCAAAAAAAATAAAAATTTATTCGTACCTATATAAAATTGTAATGTGACCCGCTTTTCCAAGGCCAACCGGTTAAGAGAGAAATCTCTACTGATCTGGAAAGCGGAAGGTTCCACATTCGATTCCCGGTTAGGGTAAGAAAAGTTTTTAAAATTTCAAACCCATAATTTCAAACCCATAATTTCTTAACCCAAAGTAGTAACTAATGACCAAGCAAATCAATTGATGCAACTCCCAATAAATTTAAAAAAAAAAAAATTAAAAACGTAAAAATAGATTAATGAGCATAAAAACATTTTCACCTTTTCTTTAAAAATGCATTCTTATTACTTTGGATTTAAGTACTATATCCTAACGGCTGCCTCCGTAGCGTAGTGCTTAGCGCGTTACCCTGCAACGTGGAGGTACCGGGTTCGATTCCCGGCCAGGGTCTGGAAATTTTCAAGTGTAAAATCCCACATTTAATGTTACATAATCCACCGTAGTCGCTAATGAAGCAGTTGATACGAGTTTTAAATAAATGAATAAAAAAAAACTAGCCTAACAGAACAAGAAATTAAAAAATTAACATATAAATCGTGTAAAATTAAACGCAATATCTGTAATTTATGTAAGTATGTCTGAAATTCGAATATTTTTTAGTATTTAACATGTTAAAAAAACCTGGTGAGAAACACTCACATGACTTTCTCTTGACAATACAAATAATGAACCTTAGTTTGGCTGAATAACACGGAAAATCACTTTTGACGCTAAACAAGGATCTGTAGAGAAAAATGCTTGAAATAAAAGTTGTAGGTCATTTAATTACCTATAAATTTCATTATGTAGCCTACACCTTTGTCGAAAAACGCATATACGGCCGAAATCTTAAAATATCCATGGTTTATAGATTTTCATTAAAAAAAAACCAGAAAATCACTAATTTACCGCTAAACTAAGCGTTATACAAACAATAATATTCGGAATAAAAATTGTGATTTTTTAAATTGTTTACAACGTTTATTATAATATACAACTTTGCGCTGAAATCCATACTAAGGCCGCAATATTAAAATAAAAACTTTTTTTCTACGAGAGCACAGCCTTCCCTAGATTTTCAGCAGATATGTGCCTACCCTATCATGTAGAGCACAAAAAATGTAGTTAATAAGGCGATTTAAAAAAAACGTAGAAAAAATGTGAAAAAACGTGTAAAAATGTGAATAATTACACGAATTATATTACTGCTACTTACTACTACTATATCCGCTACTATATCTGCTATAACTACTACTTTCGGTTGACCGATTTTGATGAAAATGTTCAAGTCAGGTTCTCTAGAGGTACCTAATTTAAATTTTAACTATAAAGTTTCAACTTTATTACGATGTTCCGTCCTTGAGATATTTTGTTCAAACAAACAAACAAACAAACTAACAAACACACACACCAATCGCTAAAAACATGTGTTTTTGGGTTCAGGGGGTCTGAAAACGTGTAGTCTACATCTTGTGAAAACTCAATTGTTGAAAAATCGACTTGAAAACAATACTTTCCTTCCTATGTATTCATATCGGCAAGAGAAAGTAGAAATATATAAGAATGTTACTTGAGGACCAGCTCAATGATTCATCCGGTAGGAACGACACGAGACCAAAATAATAATACTAATAATAATATTAATTTATTTTCATTCAAATGGAAATACGTTCCGGAGTCTCGTTTTGCAAGCCACATTCTCGGCATTCGTTCATTGTAAGCTTTCTCCTTTCTTCTGTGTTTGCTGAGCATGGAAACCTTAAAGTCCGTAATTAGTTGTCTGAATTTGGTTCGTTTCCGTTTATTCCCCACAAAAAAACAGCAACCTTTATTTAACCGTTATTTTTTGCCTTTATTTAGTTTTCTCCGTTTATTCAGGTGTTCTCAACATCCTTTCTGACTATCTTTAAACAATTTATCCCACACGTTAAGTCTATTTTTTAGTGTCTCTAAAATTTGTACAATAATCGGTTGTTGTTGTTGTTTAGGTCAACAGCCGAAAGGCTGGTTTGAACCTCTAGAGGTTTACTAAGTAAAACGAGAAGTGAGGTGGTTTACCATTGCCTTCCTCACTGAATGGAAAAGTACGCTTATAAGCATGCCGGGCCCTCTGAAAAGCACATATTTTCCACTCTGTAAATGACACCTTCACTTCATTCACCACAGGGTCTGGCTGTACAATGAAATTCATTACTTTCAGAGAAGATAACTCTGATTAGTGTCTTTTACACCTCTACCTCTTCTGTTCTTAAATGATTCAGTCATTTAATTGACGGACCATGTGATAAGAAACAGAACTATTTATTTTAGCCCTGCAACGAACAGATTGAGTGTAAATAATTTGACACTCCACCTGTCTGTTATGGGCAGACAGGTGGTTCGGTAGTTATCAGTTAATCGGTAGTTATTGACAGTAAAATAACCAAAACGTATTAGCAGCATCAACATGCAAAAATCCTGCCAATTTTGCAGTTTTTTTCAAAACAACTATTACTTACTATAAACAAACACGTACTTTCATCATGCGGTCTTGGGTTCTAATCCCACTCAGGCACGACATATTTTCATAAGTTACTAAAAAAATCATTTCATCCTTCACAGTTACAACCCAACGTCGTCGCTAATGACCACAGTAGTTGATGCGACGTTCAATAAACAAAGAAAAATACGTACTTACTGTTGTATGAAAAGCACGTCATAAAACAGATGAAATGATCCATCAGCTTACCTGAAACAACAGAAATAAAAGAATTAATAAATAATTTACTTATTTTATTCAACAGCTTAGAAGACCAAATCCAATTTAATAGCTGCATTATCGTGGATTTTTACTTTCTCTTGCCTATATGAATATATAGGAAGGAAAGTATTTGTTTTCATGTCGATTTTTCGAAATCGAGTTTTCACCGGATCTATACGTTTTCAGACGTATAGATGGTGGTGTGTGTGTGTACGAACTTGAAACTTAAGTTACATACCATTGCCGGACCCGACATGAACATTTTCATAAAAATCGGTCAACCGGAAGTAGTAGTTTATTCGTATAATTTTTCACTTTTTTGCGATTTTCTCAAAAACTGGTCCTACGACTTTTTCTAAAATCACCTGGTTTACTACATTTTTTATGCTCTACAAGATAGGGTAGGCGCCATGTTTGCTGAAATTCTGCGTGAGGCTGTTTTTACGTAAAAACATTTTCTTTTTAAGATTGCGGCTTTAATATGCGTTTTAGCGCAAAACGTTATATAATAAAAGTTGTAGAGAATGTAAAATTCTACAACTTTTATTTCAAACATTTTTTTGTATAACGCTTAGTTTAGCGGTAATTAGCGATTTTCTGTTTTTTTTCTCACAAAAACGTGTGAAAAATTGTTTTTTTAAAGATTTCGGCCTCAGTATTCATTTTATGACACAAGTGTATATAATAAAATTTATAGGAAATTAAAAGACCTACAACTTTTATTTAAAGCATTTTTCTCTACAGAGCCTAGTTTAGCGTGAAAGTGTGATTTTCCGTTTTTTTAAGCCAAATAGAGTTCGATTTTCATTTTGCGTCATTCACTCATGATTAAAATAAGGTTATGTTTTTGAGGTTAGTGTTTTGTTTATTTCTAATATTTTATTAATAATGTTAGGTTTATTATTAATTATTTGCATTGGCAAGAGAAAGTTGTGTGAGTGTTTCACACCAGATTTTCCAGTTAAATAAAGATAAATTTGAACAGGGACATCAACTGGTACACGGTCGTCAGAAATGTTTAGATCAGTCGAAAGGCTAATTTGAATTTGTAGAGGCGTTACTAAGTAAATCAAGGAGTGGGGTGGTTTACAATTGCTTTCCTCACCGAATGGAAAAGTATGCTAATCAGCATGTCAGCCGCTTCAAAAAGCATCTATTATCCACCCTGCAATTGACACCAGCACTTCATTCACCACAGTGTCTGGCTGTATAATGAAATTCACAACTCCCAGAGGAGATAAATGTGAGTAGTGTCTTTTACAACTCTACCATTTCTGTTTTTAAATGCTTCAGTCGTATAGTTGGCTGACCATATAATAAGAACCAGAACTATTTTTTGTAGTTCTGAAACTAGTAGTGCAAATAATTTAAACACTCCACCTGCCTGTTATGAGCAGAGTTGTCAGCTAGTGAGCACACAACAAAGTCACTCACCCAAACTAACAACAATTCAAAGTGACTTTCTAACTGCTCACGTTTTATTACGTATTGTCACCGCCACCTCTTCTAATTAATCATTACTGTGTTGCCGGTCTTCAATATTTCTGCCAAATCAGCTGTGAAACAGCTGATTTTGGTGATGACTTTACCTCTAGACCAACCAGGCGGGTCACTAGGTTTTTTTTAGCTTTTATTTGTTATTAGGATCTGTACATTGTTGACAACTACCCAATTTGATCGCTGCTTTTTACTGTATTTTTTTTTTGACGTGGATTAGACATGAGTTTGAACAGGGACCCCCAGTAGAGTTTGTTCATGGATGGCTGTCAACTGGTCACCCACAAAGTCGCTTGCCAAACCGGTGTTACTTAACAAATAATAGCGACTTTCTACCAGCTGACTGACTGGGCTGGCCCGAAGGCCCACTAGGATTTGAACCAGCGATCTTCGTCTTTGAAAATCAGCTGTTAAACAGATGACTCGTGGTAACCACTTTATCTCTACACCAAACCGATGGGAGTTTTAGCAGAAAACCTGAAGCATTTTTATGGGGCCTGAATTGAATCAGGATTAATTTAATATTTGTGTACCGATTTACGTCATCTAAAGTCAAGTTGCATCCTTTTTGAAACACTATACAGGCTTATTCTAATGATGGACCCAATTTTATAAACTCATATTTATTTATGCATAAATTCAAAATGAACAATGAATACACAATTAGAAAGAGGAAGTTTCAAAGTTTTTTTTACACACTTATAAAATGTTCAATGTATCCTCCTTGTGCCTGCACGGCAAAAATCTAAACGAAAGCCAAACTCGCTCTACATAAGAGAAAGCATATCTCCTGTTACTAGTGCACCGCAGCAGTGATACAGTTCCGTAGATCAGCCAGAGTTATTGGTAGAAGTGGGATGTAAACTGCTTCCTTGACATCAACCCCATAAGAAATAGTCACATAGGGTGAGATCAGGAGATCTCGATGGCTATTAGTGTAGAGTTAGGTCTTGATTTCGGCGGCCTATCCAGCGCAAAGGAAGGGACTGATTCCAAAAGTCTGAAACATCACGGTGCCAATGGGCCGGAGCTCCATCTTGTTGTAAAATGAAGTCCTGTGAATCTTCCATAACTTGGAACAGCCATTGTTCCAGCATGTCCAGGTATGTCATTCCCGTCACAATTGTTTCCGTGAAAAAAATTATCCGGTAAACCTTTGTACGAGATAAGGCCAGAACACATTTATCTTTGGCGAGTCTCTTTCATGTTCCAATGCAATGGCGGCTGGCAGCCCATTGGTGCAAGAACTCTAGCGACCGTTTCTGCAACTATCACAATTAGTGATACGGTCACTGCTGCGGTGCACTCAATAACAGGAGATACACTTTCTCGTATGTAGGGCGAGTTTGGCTTTCGTTTAGATGTTTGCCGTGCAGCACAAGGGGGACACATTGAACATTTTATAAGTGTGTAAAAAGAACTTTGAAACTTCCTCTTTCTAATTGTGTATTCATTTTTCTTTTTGAATTTATGCTTAAATAAATACGAATTTATAAAATTGGGTCAATCATTTAGAATCAACCTGTATAATATAAAACAAGTTCCTGTTATAGTTTAGGTTATTATAACCTAAACTGCTAATTATCAGCCAAAATGCTGGTTTGAACCTCTAGAGGCTTTACTAAGTAAAACGAGGAGTGAGCTGGTTTACCATAGCCTTCTTCAAATACTAGTTATCTTGTAGAAATAAAAAAATATATATATTGAATATCAAATTTACAATGAAGACAGTATGAAAGCATTGTAACTTTTGAACCGCCGTGTAAATGTCTATAAAAATAATAGATACCGTAATTTGATTTCATATTGTCTCTTTAAAATTTAAATGTCTAATAAAATATTAAATTTATATTTCCCTCGCTTTATTTATTTATTCGTTATTATTACATTATCTACGATTATTTATCATTGATTCATGAACACGGTGATTTAACACATGCTAATCTTTTCACGTGAAGTATTTATTTTTTATAAACGCTGTATGCAGTAAGAAAAGGTAGTAAAAGCATGCTTATTTATTTGCATAATTCGTTTAACTTGGCCATAAATCTTTATGCTTTTTTATGTCCATATTGTCTAATATTTCTTTTCACTAATATTTATTCAATTTCTTTTGTTTTGTTTTTGGAATTCAATTACATTATTGTAGCTGTACAATTTGAATTTTATAGTACTTAAGTTGCAAAAATACTTATGTTAATTCGTTTTGTTTAACTTTATACGACTGGTTATAAGGAGAGAAAACATTACAAACGTGAAAAATTTGATGTAAAACACTCACACGACTCTCTTTCAATAAAAAATTAACCTTTGTACGCCTTTAAAATAAGAAAAATCTCTATTTGACACTAAACTAGTCACTGTAAAAAAATCCGCTTTAAATAAAAAATTGTACGTTGCATTATTTCCTACAAATTTGATTTTATAGTTTTTTCGTTAAATGCATTGACTACTAAGGCCGGAATATTAAAAATTACAATTTTTACCGATTTTCATGAGAAAATACAGAAAATCACTAATTGCCGCTAAACTAAGCGTTGTACTAAAAAATGTTTAAAAAAAAAGTTGTAGGTTTTTTGATGATCTACAACTTTACGTAGGCTACACTTTTGTTCATTTTTTTTTGCTTTAACGTCCGACTGTTTTGCAATTACTGCTAATGCATACGGTGAGAAGGATGATATATGAAGGTGAGTGATGAAAAAATGCAAGACCTGACCGGGAATCGAACCCGGGACCCTGGCGTAAAAGCCAGTTGCTCTAACCACTACCCCAACGGGCCGGCCACTTTTGCTCTAGAATGCATATTAAGGCTGCAATATTTAAAAACCATTTTTACCACGAGAGCACAGGGTCCACAAGAATTTCAGCAAATGTGGCGTTTATTAATTTCGTAGACGTAGAGCATAAAAAATATCGTAAATGAGGCATTTTTAAATAAAAATCTTAGAAGCCGTTTTCAAGAAAATCGCAGAAGAGTGAAAAATTGCAGGAATAGAATTCCGCAATTTCCTTCCGGAATAGAATTCCTTCCGGTTTATAACCGGAAGGAATAAACTATTACTTCCGGTTGACCAATTTTATTGAAAATATTCGTGTCGGATCCTCTAGTGGTACCCAACTTACGTTCCAAGTTTCAACTTCGTTCATTATTCCGTTCTTGAAATATTTTTTTGTTTACACACACACACCAGTCGTTGAAAACATGTTTTTGGGGTTAGATGGTCTAAAAACGTGTATATTCGGTGAGAACTCGATTTCGAAAAATCGTCATGAAAACAATACTTTCTTATATACGAGTATTCATATAATAATTAATTATGGCAAGAAAAAGTAAAAACGTCGTAACGAATTTATTTTCTTTAATGGAATACACAAATTAGAATAAACTTGCCAGTTTTTCTTACATACAACGTGGAAACAGGTAACAACTTACTGAAAATTAATACTAGTAGAATATTCGCAACAAAAAATAGTGCTGTTTGCCAAACACTGAAGGAGAATGAAGACAATGCCAATAAATTTATTAATTTTTAGAAATACTGGCGTGCCGCTAGTAACAACGTGACAAAACGTGTTATAGACAAATTTATGTAGGTTTACGTTATAGGACAATAGCAGTTGAAGAACAAAGGATAGATTAAATTAGGCAAGAAAACCACAAAACCGTGTAAATTTATAGACAAATGACGACCAATCGGATTCCAGACCGACAATTTAATAGGTAGTACACGAAATCGAATCGATCATGCATAACAACTAAACAGTACTTCACAAAATTCACAAAAATAAATATTTCTTTAACGCCCTCAATGAATTAAACGATAAGATCAGCCGAAATGAAAAAGGAACGTTCCCGGTTCAATTCCTGGAAAAGGTATAAAAATCTTTACCATCACGAAATTGATTAAAGTCACTGGGTGACGTTATCGTGGTAGATGATCTTAGTAAAAAAATATCCGTACTACGCGGGCAATTATAATAATTGCATTAGTCTATCTCATTTATACAGTAATCTATATTTTTAAAAGGATAAAGGTTTTTACTTTCTCTTGTTCTATATAAAATTATGCAGGGAAAGAAAGTATTGTTTTCATGTCGATTTTTCGAATCGAGGTTTCCCCATATATAGAGGGGACGCCAAAATAATAAGCTTGCCGGTTTAGCGGCGCGAACAGTTCGGATTCAGTCGACAGATTTCGTGTCTTAGTACCGAACTGCCTATTAAATCACATGCGTTGAACGATGTAGGTATTAAATAACGAGACTGACGTTGTAAATTTTTTTTTAATTTACACATTATCAATTATTGTTATCTTCAATATACACTCCTCTATCCCTACAACGCTCCATGAGAATTTTCCATTGTTGGAAACAATGCTGGAAGTCATCTTCTATCAACTTATTCAGGATAAGTGCCGCTTTCGCTTTTACAGCTTTTTACAGACTTAAATCTTGTCCCTTTTAATGCAGATTTCACCTTAGGGAACAAGTAGAAGATAATAACATGTGATGACGCGTGGTTTTTTACTTATGATCCGGAAACGAAACGCCAATCCATGCACTGGAAGAGCCAAACTTAACAGAGAGCCAAAAAAGCTCGAATGAGCAAGTCAAAATTTAAAGCAATGATGACTGTTTTTTTTACATCCATGGGATTATGTACCTTCACTGGGTTCCTGAATGTCAAACAATTAATCACTATTACTACCTAGTACTTTCTAAACTACGTCAAAGAGTAAGGAAAAAACGCCCCGCAATGTGGAAGGACAAATCATGGGTTCTCCACCAAGACAATGCGCCAGCTCATTCCGCGTTATCTGTCAAGAGGTTCCTAGCTAAGTACAGCATCTCAGTGTTATAACATCCACCTTATTCACCAGATCTTGCACCATGTGAATAGCGTACAAAGTTAAAACTTGGACTTAAGGTAGTTAGGTACCTACCATAGAAAACCCGACAGGAAAATTTTTGACAAAATCGGTCAACCGTACGTCGGTCGAACTAGTTTATTCGTGCGATTTTTCACTTTTATGCGATTTTCCCAAAAACGGCTTATACGATTTTTTAAATATTACCTTTTTTCCTAAATTTGATATGTTCTACAATTCTACAACAGCTTTTATTTCAAACATTTCCTTCTGCAGAGCCTAGTTTAGCGTCAATTAGTGATTTCCCGTATGTTTAAGTCGAAGGTTGATTTTCATTTTGCGTCATTAAATAATGATTAAAATTAGATACGCATAAATTCTAGGTTGTTACAGATACGAAAGTAAAATATTAATATCTAAATTCGGATTATCAACTCGCGCCTTCTAAAGAGTTTTTATAGCCCAGATCAAGATCCCGAACTTAGACTTTTTTTTGGTTTAACGTCCGACTCTTCTTGCAATTACTACTAATGCAGACGGTGAAAGATGAAATGATTTTTTGTAGGTAACGTATGAAAATATGTCATGCCTGAATGGGATACGAACCGAAGACCGCATGATGAGAGGCGAGCATGTTACCAACTACGCCAATGCGGCCGACGAACAACTTAAGACTTAGGTGTTACAATATGTACGAAATTTCAAACAGGTGTCTCCAACCATTGGTTAAGTAACAAGTTTTTCATTAAAAACAAAAAAAAATGGCGACTAGACATAAAAGAAAACATTTTAGAATGTATATCATTCTTGGAACATTTTACCTTATTTAAGTGTAAGGAATTAACACTCAAGTTTCGGAATTTCATGGAAATAGACTGCATAATATAGTATAGTCGGTGAATGTCGTGAGGTGAATACGCATTACGTATGAAAATATGCCATGCCTGAATGGGATACGAACCGAAGACCGCATGATGAGAGGCGAGCATGTTACCAACTACGCCAATGCGGCCGACGAACAACTTAAGACTTAGGTGTTATAATATTTACGAAATTTCAAACAGGTGTCTCCAACCATTGTTAAGTAACAAGTTTTTCATTAAAAACAAAAAAAAATGGCGACTAGACATAAAAGAAAACATTTTAGAATGTATATCATTCTTGGAACATTTTACCTTATTTAAGTGTAAGAAATTAACACTCAAGTTTCGGAATTTCATGGAAATAGGCTGCATAATGTATAGTCTATCGACTGTAAGAGTACTCCACGTGAGGCAAGCGCCTATAGGTTGTAAATGAAATTTTGACTCTATTTGGCGCGTATCTACCTCTCCACCTGACAATTATCTTGCACTACATTCCATCATAACTATAAAAATCTACAATCTACATCCCGCTAAAATAAACAATCCTATAAGCGTTTTCAATTATACCGTTCAGATTACGTTTCATAAAGAGAATTGAAAGTGTTGTCATTATAATATTAAGCTTAGAGCGAATTAGTGTTGCATGGAATTTTGTTTTTGATCATGCTGTGTTTATTACTTTCTCTTGCCTATATGAATATATAGGAAGGAAAGTATTGTTTTCATGTCGATTTTTCGAAATCGAGTTTTCACCGGATCTATACGTTTTCAGACCCCCTGAATCCAAAAAACATGTTTTTAGCGATTGGTCTGTGTGTGTGTCTGTGTGTCTGTGTGTGTGTGTGTGTGAACAGAATATCTCAAGAACGGAACATCGTACGAACTTGAAACTTGAAACTTAAGTTACATACCACTACCGGACGCGACACGAACATTTTCATCAAAATCGGTCAACCGGAAGTAGTAGTTTATTCGTATAATTTTTCAGTTTTTTGCGATTTTCTCAAAAACTGGAACTACGATTTTTTTTAAAATCGCCTATTTTACTCAATTTTTTATTCTCTACAAGATAGGGTAGGCGCCATGTCTGCTGAAATTCTCGGTGAGGCTCTTTTCACGTAAAAACGTTGTTTTTTTAAGATTACGGCTTTAATATAAATTTTAGTGCAAAAACTTATATAATAAAAGTTGTAGAGAATTTAAAATTCTACAACTTCTGTTTAAACATTTTTTTGTATGACGCTTAGTTTAGCGGTAATTTGCGATTTTCTGTTTTTTTTCTCACGAAAACGTGTGAAAAATCGATTTTTTTAAGATTTTGGCCTTAGAATGCATTTTACGACAAAAGTGTATATAATAAAAGTTATAGAAAATTAAAAGATCTACAACTTTTGTTTAGAGCATTTTTCTCTACAGAGCCTAGTTTAGCGTGAAAGGGTGATTTTCCGTATTTTTAAGTCAAACTGAGTTCGATTGTCATTTTGCGTCATTCACTCATGATTAAAATAAGGTTAGTTTTTGTTTATTTCTAATATTTTATTAATAATGTTAGGTTTATTATTAATCATTTGCATTGGCAAGAGAAAGTTGTGTGAGTGTTTCACACCAGATTTTTTTTAATTAATGCGCATGCTCACTTGTGTTGCTGGTTGCCTACATCGGAGTACTCTTAACGTAGACAGACTCTAGTATAGTCGGTGAATGTCGTGAGGTTAACCTAACCGACGATCCATCCAAACAGAACACAAACAAAAAGAAAAAAAATAATAACACGTTCTAGTCTAGTTAATTACCCGCATCATTTTTAACCCGTTTTACTGCCTCACTTAAAAACAAAATAATAAAAAAAAAATACAAACGGCGTAGTATTTGTTTTAAATACTTTACTAAATAATTTACAAAACAATTTTTACATGAAGTACAGTTGCGTCTTGGTTATCCGTTACGGAGTTCACACAGTGCTTCTAATTATCACCGAAATAATACGCTACTTCTCAATAAATGGTCCAGTAAACTTTCTTGTAGTTGTTGTTGTTGTTAAGGTTTTTCAGCCGAATGATTGGTTTAAACCTCTTGAGGCTTTACTAAATGAATCAGTAATTTCAGAAAGCCCGTAAGTCAAAATTTTACAATTTTTCTTTAGTACATTTTAGAATTAACTGAATGTACACACACAATAACTACAAAAATCACATAAGTCCGGCTTTCCTTACAATAATAATATAACACTAAGAAAAGACTTATCCTTAAGGATAAAAAGTGTTTCCTTCTAATTAAAAATTGAAAATGGATGTTTTTTGAAGCTTAAGCTCTACATACTAGTGGATCAGGTTATACTAAGCTTCTATGCAGAAATCTTTTTAAAGAAGATAACTACTGTTTATCATAACGATGAAGAGCGTGAATAGCCCTCAAAATCAACATTTTTCTTTCTTAAAGTTAAGAATTTCAATTTTTACTTTCTCTTGCCTATATGAATATATAGGAAGGAAAGTATTGTTTTCATGTCGATTTTTCGAAATCGAGTTTTCACCGGATCTATACGTTTTCAGACCCCCTGAACCCAAAAAACATGTTTTTAGCGATTGGTCTGTGTGTGTGTGTGTGTGAACAGAATATCTCAAGAACGGAACATCGTACGAACTTGAAACTTAAGTTACATACCACTACCGGACGCGACACGAACATTTTCATCAAAATCGGTCAACCGGAAGTAGTAGTTTATTCGTATAATTTTTCACTTTTTTGCGATTTTCTCAAAAACTAGTCCTACGATTTTTTAAAAAATCGCCTGGTTTACTACATTTTTTATGCTCTACAATATAGGGTAGGCGCCATGTTTGCTGAAATTCTGCTTGAGGCTGTTTTTACGTAAAAACATTTTCTTTTTAAGATTGCGGCTTTAATATGCATTTTAGCGCAAAACGTTATATAATAAAAGTTGTAGAGAATGTAAAATTCTACAACTTTTATTTCAAACATTTTTTTGTATAACGCTTAGTTTAGCGGTAATTTGCGATTTTCTGTTTTTTTTCTCACGAAAACGTGAAAAAAATCGATTTTTTAAACATTTCGGTCTTAGTATGCATTTTACGACAAAAGTGTATATAATTAAATTTATAGAAAATTAAAAGATCTACAACTTTTGTTTAGAGCATTTTTCTCTACAGAGCCTAGTTTAGCGTGAAAGCGTGATTTTCCGTATTTTTAAGCCAAACTGAGTTCGATTGTCATTTTGCGTCATTCACTCATGATTAAAATAAGGTTATGTTTTTGAGGTTAGTTTTTGTTTATTTCTAATATTTTATTAATAATGTTAGGTTTATTATTAATCATTTGCATTGGCAAGAGAAAGTTGTGTGAGTGTTTCACACCAGATTTTTATTATTGCAGAAAGCTATTTTTAGTCATACAGTAAACTACTGAAATAAATAAATAATTACTATGTACAGCACAATTTTCTTCTGGTATAACAATGTACGTTAATATTTTACTCCAATTTATATCAGAAACACCTTAAGTCAAAATTTTCAACTTTTTTTTAACAAGTACTTGTCTTTAAAAAGACAAAATAATATTTTACATTAAAGAGGACAGCCCTCTGTACAATTCATATTTTTTAATTGAAACATAATAAATTACAAATTTTTGTTTTTCCAAAGTTTGTTTTTTTTTTACTTATGGGCTTTCTGAAATTTCCGATTCAAATAAAACGAGGAGTGATGCTGTTTACCATTGCCTTACTCACTGAGTGGAATAAAACACTTATCAGCACGCCAGAGCCTCTCTGACAAGCATCTACGTACTTTCCACCCTGGAAATGACACTTTCACTTCATTCACCACAGAATCTAGCTGTATAATGAGATTCATTACTCTCAAGAGGAGATAATTGACTATTAAAAAAGAATATATACAATTTATAAAATTATTAACGATTCCATGATGATATGAACCGACCTTTAAAGGAAAGAATAAATGAAGCATTGACAACCGTACCAGATATGATTAACTAACGTTTTATCAAAAACTGTGGATCGATTGGACATTTTCCGAGCGAGCAAGGTGCATATATTGAAATTTATTAGTTATATAACAACAAATTTGATAAATAAACAACATCGACTGTTAAGTATTTCTGTTTTCATTTAATATAATTATGTCCAAAACCACAACGTTTACTTATGGTGACCCTGTATAATGTGATTTTTTTTTAGCTTTTATTTGTTATCGGAAACTGTACTTTGTTGACAACTACCCAATTTGATCGCTGCTTTTTGCTGTATTTTTTTTTTGACGTGGATTAGATATATGAGTTTGAACAGGGACCCCCAGTAGAGTTTGTTCATGAATGGCTGTCAACTGGTCACCATACAAAGTCGCTTGCCCAACCGGTGTTACTTAACAAATAATAGCGACTTTCTACCTGCTAACTGACTGGGCTGGCCCGAGGCCATGTGAAAAATTAAAAATTAAAGTAAGGAGCCACCGGGTTGGTCTAGAGGTAAACTCGTCGCCAAAATCAGCTGTTTAACAGCTGATTTTCGGAGACGAAGGTTCCTGGTTCAAATCCTAGCCGGCCTCCGGG
Source organism: Catonia carolina (assembly GCA_035578175.1). Classification (NCBI taxonomy): domain Eukaryota; kingdom Metazoa; phylum Arthropoda; class Insecta; order Hemiptera; family Achilidae; genus Catonia; species Catonia carolina. The sequence continues at coordinate 8,545,961 of JAQMRL010000013.1, read as the reverse complement.
CCAGCCCAGTCAGTCAGCTGGTAGAAAGTCGCTATTAAAGTAACACTAGTTGGGCAAGCGACTTTGTATGGTGACCAGCTGACAGCCATTCCTGAACAAACTCCACTGGGGGTCCCTGTTCAAAAATTCATGCCGAGTCACGCCAAGAAATACAGCAAAAAAGCAGCAATCAAATTGGGTGGTTTGTATTTGTTTACGATAACAATACAAACCTAAAAAAAAAAAATCCTAGTAAAGTTAGTTACTTTTGTACGGATTTGAATGCTAGACAGTGGTTACCGGTGTACTTTGATGGTTGGGGTTCAATTAACCATACTGTCTCAGGAATGGTCGGCCTGGATCAGTACAAGACTACACCTCATTTACACGTCATACACATCATCCTCATCTCATTGGGTCATGGCGTTGCTTATTGTTCTAAATTGAACAGATTGCAGCGTACACAAATTAGGTATTTAAAAAAAAAATAAGTAACCACCGGGTTGGTCTAGAGGTAAACTCGTCGCCAAAATCAGCTGTTTAACAGCTAATTTTCGGAGACGAAGGTTCCTGGTTCAAATCCTAGCCGGCCTTCGGGCCAGCCCAGTCAGTCAGCTGGTAGAAAGTCGCTATTATTTGTAAAGTAACACTAGTGGGCAAGCGAGTTTGTATGGTGACCAGCTGACAGCCATTTCTGAACAAACTCCACTGGGGGTCCCTGTTCAAAAATCCATGCCGAGTCACGCCAAGAAATACAGCAAAAAATCAAATTGATTGGTTGTCAATAAAGTACAGTTCCCGACAACAAATACATACAAACCTAAAAAAAAAACAAAAAAAAACCTAGTTTAAAAAGTTAGTTTAAAAGTTTAAAGTTTAGTTAAAAAAAAAGTTAGTTACTTTTATACGGATTTAAATGCTAGACAGTGGTTACCGGTGTACTTTGATGGTTAGGGTTCAATTAACCAAACTCTCTTAGGAATGGTCGACCTGAGTCTGTACAAGACTACACCTCATTTACACGTCATACACATCATCCTCATCTCATTGGGTCATGGGGTTGCTTATTGTTCAGAATTGAACCGACTGCAACGTACACAAACTAGGGATTACAAAAAAAAAAAGAGTAAGTATCCAAACTGGGAAAAGCAATAAACCACTTAATTTAAAGCAGCTCGTTGAGACAACCAATAAAACCGGACACGTTACAAGTAAAGTAGATAAACAAACATACAACGAATATAATAACACTTGTACACGCTTGACTTCCACTACAACACTGGTCAGTTAATAATCACAACATATAGCTAATTTAAAATAACTAACCTTTTAGAAAATACACTCGATTTTAATTCTTACATTATTAACTACACTATAATAAATGAATACATAAATAAAATACTGGTAATAAGATAGGGGTTTAAGGTCACACAATACGCGCAATTATAAATACATGATATAAAAATAAATAGATAAATAATACATTTCAATTAATTATCGATAATTTACACTGACTAAACCAGTTTCTGTTTAATTTACCATCACTTAACACTTGCTACATTATATTATGGCATACATTCGAATACAAGTTAATGCGTTACAATAAATGATCGATAAAAATTTATTTGTAATAACATATATTTTTAAAAACTATTAGTTATTACCAGTAATAACTGATAGATTAATAAGCATATATTGCTAAATTTTATTCACTGATATGACGTACAATGTTTTGTAATAAAAGAATCATTTTCCTCCTTTAGAAATAAATTTTCACAGTAATTTCTTGGTGAGCACCTAAAAAGCTGGTTTTTTTTGTTTTACGTTTGACTGTTTTGAAATTGCTGCTAATGCAGACTGTAAGAAGGATGATAGATGAAAATGAGTGATGAAATAATACCAGACCTGACCGGAAATTGAACCCGGGACCCCGACGTAGAAGCCAGTTGCGCTAAACACTGCGCCAACGGGTCGGCCTGTGTTGAACTGAAATTGATCAAACACACTAAATTTTTACTTTCTCTTGCCTATATGAATATATAGGAAAGAAAGTATTGTTTTCATGTCGATTTTCGAAATCGAGTTTTCACCGGATCTACACGTTTTCAGACCCCCTGAACCCAAAAAACATGTTTTTAGCGATTGCTCTGTGTGTGTGTGTGTGTATGTGTGTGTGTGTGTGTGTGTGTGTGTGTGTGTGTGTGTGTGTTAACAGAATATCTCGAGAACGGAACATCGTACGAACTTGAAAATTGAAACTTAAGTTACATACCACTACCGGACCCAACACGAACATTTTCATCAAAATCGGTCAACCGGAAGTAGTAGTTTATTCGTGTACTTTTTCACTTTTTGCGATTTTCTCAAAAACTGGTCCTACGATTTTTTTTATATCGCCTTATTTACTTAATTTTATATGCTTTACAAGATGGGTATGCGCCATGTTTGGTGAAATTCTTGGTGAGGCTGTTTTTACGTAAAAAAGTGTTTTTTTAAGATTACGGCTTTAATATGTATTATAGCGCAAACATTTATATAATAAAAAATTTAGAGAATTTAAAATTCTACAATTTTTATTTCAAACATTTTTTTGTATAACGCTTATAGTTTAGCGGTAATTAGCGATTTTCTGTTTTTTCTCACGAAAACGTGTGAAAAATCAATTTTTTAAAGATTTCGGCCCTAGTATGCATTTTATGACAAAAGTGTACATAATCGAATTTATAGAAAATTAAAAATCTACAAATTTTATTTTGAGTATTTTTCTCTACAAAGCCTAGTTTAGCGTGAAAGAGTAATTTTCCGTATTTTTAAGGCAAACTGAGATCGATTTTCATTTTGCGTCTTTCATATATGATTAAAATTAAGTTATGTTTATTGAGGTTATTTTTTTATTTATTTCTAATGTTTTATTACTAATGTAAGGTTTATTGTTAATTATTTGCACTGGCAAGAGAAAGTTGTGTGAGTGTTTTACACCAGATTTTTCTAATTCTTACGCCGTGTAGTCCCCAAGATTTCCGGAAAATCAGTAATCACCTCTAAACTAAGCTCTGTACATAAAAATGCTTCGCTTTTTTCGTCAAATGCATACTGAGAACACTTTCTTAAAAAATCCTATTTTTTACACATTATGATGAAGAAAAAAACAGAAAATCACTAATTGCCGCCAAAGTAAGCGGTGAACAAAATAATGTTAAAAATAAAAGTTGTTTTTTAAATTTTATGTATTTTTATTATATACATTTTTGTCGTTAAATGCAAATCAGGCCGAAATCTTAAAAAAATCCCATTTTTTTACAACATTTTCATGAAAAAGCAGAAAATCACTAATTGCCGATAAAATAAGCGTTGCACAAAAAAGTTTGATAAAAGTTGTAGGTGTTTGATTTACACTTTTGTACTAAAATGCGCATGTCTGATGAGTCAGACAGGTTAGAGGTACCTACTTCACGTTTATAAATTTAAAAAAAATATTCATTTTCTGTTTTATTTATTCCTTACTAGTTTCATTAAAGATACAACTTTTATGAACTTTTCAGTCATAAACTGTGTCGCAAAACTAAAAAAAAAACTTTAGAATTTAATCATGTTCAAAGATTTTTCTCGGAAAGTCATGGAGATAAGTTCTGTTACTTTTTTTATTAAAATTTTCATTTTGAACCCGAAAATATTCAGTGAAGCCATATTCTACTGTAAAAACCTAAATCCGGGGAAAGTAATTAACAAATATGTATATAGAGAAACTTACTGTCTTTTTAGATTCTGTAGAAAAATGGGGAAAGAACATAGACAGCTATTTTACAAGTCTATAAATATAAGTTTGTTAAATATACAGAAAAAAACCAATTGAAACAAATAAATAAACTGCAGTAGTTTTTTAAACTACATATATAATTAATTTACAAAGAATTAAAACGGCTTACATAAAGAGTGTAATAATATAAAGTGATACATTATATAAATAGTATAAATTAAGTATTAAAATATTAGATAAATAAAGTAGACAATGTATAGAAGCGGTGGGTGAGGAGGAGGAATGAAGCAATTAAAATGAATGTTGGAAGGATATCAACAATCAGCAAGCAGCAGCTGTAATCAGATTAGTAGAAATTAAATAAACGCCGGCGTCCGCCGCTCATTACATTAATCTCTTTATATTATACTAGTACACCTTGTACCGTGGTCTCTCTCTTATTATACACTACTCTCAATAAATATAGGTACGTATTTAGATTCAATCAATTTCCCACTGCATTATTTTTACTTTCTCTTGCCTATATGTATATATAGGAAGGAAAGTATTGTTTTCATGTCGATTTTTAGAAATCGAGTTTTCACCGGATCTATACGTTTTCAGACCCCCTGAACACAAAAAACAACATGTTTTTAGCGATTGGTCTCTCTCTGTGTGTGGTGTGTGTGTGTGTGTGCGCGTGTGTGCGCGCGCGCGCACAAAATATCTCAAGAACGGAACATCGTACGAACTTGAAACTTAAGTTACATACCACTACCGGACCCGACACGAACATTTTCATCAAAATCGGTCAACCGGAAGTAGTAGTTTATTCGTATAATTTTTCACTTTTTTGCGATTTTCTCAAAAACTGGGCCTACGATTTTTTTAAAAATCGCCTCATTTACTCAATTTTTTATTCTCTACAAGATAGGGTAAGCGCCATGTTTGCTGAAATTCTTGGTGATGGTGTTTTTACGTAAAAAATGTGTTTTTTTAAGATTACGGCTTTAATATAATTTTAGAGCAAAAATGTATATAATAAAAGTTGTAGAAAATTTGAAAACCTACAACTTTTATTTCAAGCATTTTTTTGTATAACGCTTAGTTTAGCGGTAATTGGCGATTATGTTTTTTCTCACGAAAACGTGTGAAAAATTGATTTTTTAAAGATTTCGGCCTTAGAATGCATTTTACGACAAAAGTGTATAAAATAAAATTTATAGGAAATTTAAAGATCTACAATTTTTATTTAAAGCATTTTTTTCTACAGTGCCTAGTTCAGTGTGAATGAGCGATTTTCCGTATTTTTAAGCCAAACTGAGGTCGATTTTAATTTTGTGTATTTCACTAATGTTTTTTGAGGTTAGTTTGTGTGCTTATTTCTAATGTTTTATTACTAATGTTAGGTTTATTATTAATTATTTGCACTGGCAAGAGAAAGTTGTGTGAGTGTTTCACACCAGATTTTTTTACAGTAGCAAGTGACACAGTATTACGAAGGGTGAAACTTTTTCAACACCATAAATAAATAAATAAGAGGTGAGTCTATTAAATAACGAGACTGACATTGTAAAAATTTTAATTTTAATTTTATACATAATCACTTCTGCCCATAACAGTCAGGTGGAATGTCAGATTATTTACACTCAATCTGTTAGTTGCAGGGCTAAAATAAATAGTTCTGTTTCTTATCGCATGTTCAGCCAATTAAATGACTGAATCATTTAAGAACAGAAGAGGTAGAGGTGTAAAAAACACTAATCAGAGTTATCTCCTCTGAAAGTAATGATTTTCATTATACAGCCAGACCCTGTGATGAATGAAGTGAAGGTGTCATTTGGAGAGTGGAAAATTTGTGCTTTTCAGAGGGCCCGGCATGCTGATAAGCGTACTTTTCCACTCAGTGAGGAAGGCAATGGTAAACCACCTCACTCCTCGTTTTACTTAGTAAAGCCTCTAGAGGTTCAAACCAGCTTTTCGGCTGATGACCTAAACAACGATTATGCTACCGGGTGATTTTTTAGTCCTGTTACCCAATTGTTAATGTCTGGTAATTTTTTTCTAAGAAAGGGATATTTTGTTTTGTGACACAAAGTTGGTAGCCCTACTCAACCGGTATAGATACGACAGTTTGCGTTGTTCTCCTTGAGTTGCGTAAAATTTTGTGCTGTTTCTAGTTGTGTTACGAACAGAATGTCTTTTACCCTAGAACAACGGGTTTTCATTCTTGAACAATATTTTGCTACAAAATCGTATGCGAGTGTAAAAGAATCATTTCAAATTAAATTTTTTGGTGTTCCTCCACTCTATTCTAGTCAATTTCTAGGCTAACTAACTGATTTTTAGGGGCAGGTATTGTTTGCAGCAGAAAACGTAGTGGTCGACCAACTCTCTTGACAGATGACGTTAAGAGAATGTGAAAACAAGATTGCTCAATTCTCCATGGAAAAGTTTACAAAAACTTTCCTCGCATGTTGATTTATCATGTTCGAGTGCTCAGAAAGCTGCTAAAAAATTGAAATTGTATCCGTATCACATACGATCAGATCTAGAGCTTCAGCCTGCAGATTTAAACAAGAGATTGTTTTAGGATAAAAGACATTCTGTTCGTAGCACGACCGGAAATGGCACAAAATTTTACACAGCTCAAGGAGAATCAACTCACACTGCCATATCCATACTGGTTGAGTAGGGCTACCAACTTAGTGTCACAAAACAAAATTTATTTTTTTTAGAAAAATATTACCAGACATTAACAATTGGGTAACAGGACTAAAAAATCACTCTGTAGTACACCTTGTACCGTGCGTGATCTGTTATTATAGGTAGGCATTTATATTAGATTCGATCAATTTCCCACTGCATTATTTTTACAGTCAACTCCCGATTATCCGCGCACGTCGGATGAAATTTTTTTTCATTCCTTTTTTCTTAACGTTAAGTAAATTTCTTGTAATGTGATAACATTAAAGATAAAATTTGTACAGCACACGAAGTACGCGCTTTGTAAAGTAAAGCACATGCTTAAATTTGTAAATACGTGCTTTGTAAAGTAAAGCACACGCTTAAATTTGTAAATACGCGCTTTGTTAAGTAAAGCACACGCTTTGCTTTGTGACAAACTTATGTTGAGAAAACTTCTGCCCCAAATCAAGAAAAAGTGTTTTAACTCAAAAAAACAATAGCAAATGACTGACTTTTTAAAAACGTTGTGACTTCTATTACAACATAGCTTCTGCTCATCATTTGTAAGTAAACAATATTTTAAAGTTTTTTTTCTCTAAATACATTGTATGTACTAATTTAAAAAATTACAGTAAACAAACATTTTTACGGACAAAAAATAATTAACAACATTTAAAATTTTAATGTTATATTTTGTAATTTAAGTTAGTGTTTTCATTATTGTACATATTTATGTACTTTAAACAACAAAAAATTAATAAAGATTTTATACGTATACTACTGTATACGCCTACGCTTTTTTTCGTCATTTTGCTGATTATCCGCGGCACTCGTGCCACCCAATTCCGCGGATAATCGGGAGTTGACTGTAGTAGAAACTGACACAGTATTACGAAGGGTGAAATTTTTCCAACACCACAAATAAATAAATAAATACATCCACCACATATGCACAGTATTATGTCACCACATCTATTAAAACATGAACTAAAATATCATGTACTATCAATCAACGAGAATGAACTTGAGAAACTTTACCAGGTCTTAAAATAACTGTTCTTATTAGTTTTTACTTTCTCTTTGCGATAGTTTAATTGTTTCTTTATGTTCATTTATTGAATTAATTTCCCAAAAGTTAAAATATTTACATTGTGTTAGTTAAAATATATTATTGTAAAGTACGAGGGTTATCCAGAAAATAACCTCCGTTTTGAAATAAAAAGTAATCGAGTGAAGATACAAAAACTTTATTATATACATATTAAAACTACAGTTTTCCTCTATTTTTCGACATAGTCGCCAAACAGATTCAAGCACTTGTCGTACCTTGGAACACTCTTTGAAAAACCCTCTGCATAAAAATCTGCCGCCTGTGAATGTAGCCAACCATTCACGGCGTTTTGAAGCTCTTCGTCATTGGAAAACCGCTGAGATGCAAGCCACCGCTTCATGTTCGGGAACAGGTGAAAGTCACTAGGAGCCAAGTCCGGGCTGTATAGTATGGGGGATGATCGAAAACGTTTCATTTAAACTTGGCCAAAAGTTCATTTGTTTTCTTGCCCTCATACAGCTCGAAGAACAAATGAACTTTTGGCCAAGTTTAAATGGGACGTTTTCGATCATCCCCCATTCATCCCGGACTTGGCTCCTAGTGACTTTCACCTGTTCCCGAACATGAAGCGGTGGCTTGCATCTCAGCGGTTTGCCAATGACGAAGAGCTTCAAAACGCCGTGAATGGTTGGCTACATTCACAGGCGGCAGATTTTTATGCAGAGGGTATTTCAAAGACTGTTCCAAGGTACAAGTGCTTGAATCTGTTTGGCGACTATGTCGAAAAATAGAGAAAAACTGTAGTTTTAATAAGTATATGTAATAAAGTTTTTGTATCGTCACTCGTTTACTTTTTATTTCAAAACGGAGGTTATTTTCTGGATAACCCTCGTACTATCAATCTACGAGAATTAACTTGACAAACTTTTTCAGGTCTTAAAATAACTGTTCTTATTGGTTTTTACTTTTCTCTTTGCGATAGTTTAACTGTTTCTTTATGCTCATTTATTGAATTTATTTCCCAAAAGTTAAAATATTTACATTGTGTTAGTTAAAATATATTATTGTAAAGTAGTTATAGTTGTATAGTTTTTCTGCACTCCTGTAAAAATTGCCAAAGTTGGAGAGTGCTGAGTTTGATATTGACACCCCCTCATTTAGTATAATGACGAAATATGCCGAAGTTGACTGGTAATCGAACTCCGAACTCCAGGAATGTAAGCCAGTTACGCTAACTACAACACCAGCTAATATTTCAGCAATAGCCGAAAAATTTAAAAACCAATAAAATGTAGCCACAGTAGAAGATTACCACGAATGTTATCAACGAATTTCGTGAATTCTTTGTGTTGTACTTATGAACAACAACGATGATTATGATGGCATGAACATAAAATAGCAGCAACGATATCGCATTACATTTCCGTTTCAGCAATAGAACGTGTCATTACTGCCTACTAGTGTTTCTCCCATTAAAACTGTGATTGCAAACGTAATCATAAAAACAACTTATTGCACGTACTACTCTCAGCTCGTTTCCATTTTAATCTACCACATAAAAAACATCTTCATACAGAAATGAAAACCAAACAAGCGTCTAATATTACTTGCAATTTCGCCGTGTCATGTTCAATTAATAATAAATAAATTACGCGGCAAATCTTACTCATTTTTCCGCGAATACAACTTGGTGTACACTACTGCAGTAAATTTATTCACTAATTTAGCTGAAATTACAAAATACGAGGGTCCTCAAGTCTAAATTATGTCCATTTACTAAAACCAATCCAAAATTCCCATGTTCTGGATAACTCGACACCCTCAGGGACCACATTGCCGTAGTTGGTAACGTGCTCGTCCCTCATCATGCGGTCTTGGGTTCGAATCCCATTCAGACACCGCATATTTTCATACATTACAAAAAAAATCATTTCTTTCACCGTCTGCATTAGCAGTAATTGCAGAACATTCGGACGTTAAACAAAAAAAAAAATGTCCACAAAGGGTCGAGTTAGTGAGGTTCTACTGTAGTACTCTAAGCGTAATAATCCATTTTCTAAATAAATAGTTGTAATAAGTTTAAAAGAGATTCTTTATTACAACCAGATCACGAAAGAACCTTGAATAAGTGTTGTAATAGTATGTTAGAACTGTTATGCTTATAAACGTATTTTTTTTAACGTCTGACTTTTGCAATTGCTGCTAATGTAGACGGTGAGAAGGATGATACATAAAAATGAGGGATGAAAAAATGCCAGACCTGACCGGGAATCGAATCCGGGACCTCTGCGTAGAAGTTAGTCGCACTAACCACTAGGCCAACGGGCATATACGTATAGGGTGATTCAAAAAGAGCGCCGGTTTTGATATATCAAATTAAGAGATTTATTTTATTGAAAAACTGAAAATAAATACATCAACAAGTTCATCTTTCCTTCCGATTTTATGTATGAAAAATGATGTCATGCATGTGTCCTCCTCTACTGCGCTGGCACGCATCAACTCTGTCCATGAAATTGGATATTACTGCACGACAAGTTTCGACTTCCATTTGCCCGATAACTCGTCGAATTTCCTCCTTCAAGTCATTGACGTTCTGTTTATTAACAAAACCGTTTAAGTGGAAGTGCGCCTCATCACTGAAAATGATTTTGTTTGCGAAGGTGTCATCATCCTGCCGTTTTCTCAATACCCAGTCAACAAACTGTCGTCTCTTCTGGTGGTCTGCCACTTTTTAAATGTTGCGTCAACTGAATTTTATACGGGTGATATTGGAGATCGTACCGAAGAATTCTCCGTACAGAAGAACATCTTAAACCCAATTGTTGAGAACGGCGACGTATTGATTTTGCTGGGCTAACAGCCCCACTGTCACGAACCAACGCAACGTTCTGCTCAGTTTGGCCAGAACGACGACGTCCAGAACTTTTAAGGTCGACTGTTGAACCCGTCTCAAAAAACTTTTTCATAAGCCTGCGAACTGTTGATTCATTCGGTGCTTCATACGTCCTAGAGTACCGCGAAGTCGCCTGACAGTAGCCGCATAACTCTCTCCACTCTGGTAAAATGTTTTGACGATTAACACTCGTTGCGCAATAGTAAACTTCTCCATGGTTAGACACAGACTGCGAGAGTACTACACTGCGAACAAGAGAAACTACAACTGAATCGTCAATCGGAATGTTCTCCGAAATAGAAATGAGGTCAAACAATGTTGCCAACCTATAAACAAAAATTTACCAGCCGTTTAAAAACCGGCGCTCTTTTTGAATCACCCTTTATAAATCTAATTAATTACTTTCTAAAATCGTTATGTAACTTTATGACACCGTGAGCAAAAATAAAACTTAAGCACTGATGGCTGAAGTGTATAATTAAATATGTAACATGAGCTGTTCGTTATCATTTACAAAATACATTAACGAATTAATTAAATTTTAGCAACTATTTTAATATTATTATAGCCAATTATGTTGGTTAGGTGATTAGCCAATAGGCCGGTTTGAAGCTCTAGAGGCTTTAATAAATAAAACGAAGAGTGACGTGGTTTACCATTCCTTTCCTCACTGAGTGAAAAAGTATGCTTATCAGCATCCCAGGCCCTCTGAAAAGCATTTACTTTCTACCCTGCAAATGACACGTTCACTTCATTCACTACACGGTGTAACAGTTCAGCTGGAACAATATTTATATCAATTTAAAAAAAATTGCTTTACGTATTTGGAATTTTAATGAAAGTATTGTTTTTAAATTATTTAAAAAGTTATGTTGAAATTTTATTTTGTGTTTAAAATAATATTTAAAGACAAAATTTATTAATGTATAGTTTGTTAAATATTTCATATTGTTAAGGAATGTGAAATTTTAAAGAAAAATAAAATGAATTTCACTTCATGTCGGAAAACTCTTTCCTTTTTTTGTCTGACAGTGAAATCAACTGATCAATACAGGTAACAGTGGTATAATCATTTATTAAAGATGTTAGATGATCTGATTGCCCATAACAGGCAGGTGGAGTGTCAAATTATTTACACTCAATCTGTTCGTTGCAGGGCTAAAATAAATAGTTCTGTTTCTTATCACATGGTCAGCCAATTAAATGACTGAATCATTTAAGAACAGAAGAGGTAGAGGTGAAAAAGACACTAATCAGAGTTACCTTCTCTGAAAGTAATGAATTTCATTATACAGCCACACCCTGTGGTGAATAAAGTGAAGGTGTCATTTGCAGAGTGGAAAATATGTGCTTTTCAGAGGGCCCGGCATGCTGATAAGCGTACTTTTCCACTCGGTGAGGAAGGCAATGGTAAACCACCTCACTCCTCGTTTTACTTAGTAAAACCTCTACAGGTTCAAACCAGCCTTTCGGCTGATGACCTAAACAACAGATTAAATTATTATTACATTACTATTACGTTATATTTTTGAATTATTTACGTTGGGAAGAGAAAGTCTGAGTGTTTCACACAGACTTTTTTAGTTGTCACATCTTGTGGGATTATGCAATAAATCCCTTTCCTGAAGGAACTCTGCATCATCATCCTCCGTCCGAATATTATCAAGTAACTACAAAATTCATAGTAGACTGACTATGCAGACCTTGTAGTAATTAACTGTGAAATCGGAGTGGTTTACATTACGCAGGAATGTTGCAAGTAGATTGGCACACAAGACGCAGGAGTGGACGAATTGTGTAACCGTTCAGAGAATTCGGATTTAATAGTGGCATACAGAAAACGGAAAATACCCCGGGAATTAACCACATTAACGGGGTCCGGATAAATGAGGTACCTAATATACTATATTGTATAGTTTCAGAATAAGGAATAAAAGTTTAAAAATAAAATAAAAATTTGTACTTGTATCTCTCAATTTGTAGGTTTCACTAGTGTAGTAGTAGCTCGATGGGAATGTCGGTCGGTCAGTAACACTCAGGAGAGGGTTTCGATGGACAAAGGAGACGAAGTGAAGGGGGGGGGCATTGGGATGAAGAGGAGAATAGGTAATTAGCCTACATGACCGTTGGTAATTAACAAGAAGCCGCTGTTCGCCGGTTGCCGGTTCCAGCTCATAAACCGCGAACGGGTACCACCACTGAAAGTGAAGCTGGTCGACGAATCCCCCCTTTGCTCCCCTCTCATCCAACATTTCACCGTCGCTATTACCATCAATCTATCTGTCCACTAAATCCAACCCTACACGAGCGCGCGCGCACATTTATATACACATTTACTGTGTCCCCCAATGTTTTTCCTGTTTAGCATAAACCGCTGACAAAACCACGAGCAATCAACTGACTGTATAATAATTCTACAAACGGGAATCAACAAAATACGCAACTACAGTCTATTTAAAATCAATAGGCGGATTTTTATAGGCAAACTCCTACATTTTACGAAATTAAATCACTGACTTATTAATCATGACAATTGTAGAATCACAAGAAATAGTTGGTAACGTGCTCGCCTCTCATCATGCGGTCTTGGATTCGAACCCCATTCAGGCACGGCATTATTTTTATACGTTACAAAAAAATCATTTCATCCTTCACCGTCTGCATTAGCAGTAATTGCAGAACAGTCGGACGGTAAAAAAAAAGAAAAAAATCTGGTGTGAAACACTCACACAACTTTCTCTTGCCAATGCAAATAATTAAAAATAAACCTAACATTAATAATAAAATATTAGAAATAAACAAAAAATTAACCTCAAAAACATAACCTTATTTTAATCATGAGTGAATGATGCAAAATGAAAATCAACCTCAGTTTGGCTTAGAAATACGGAAAATCACTCCTTCTCTCTAAACTAGGCTCTGTAGAGAAAAATGCTTTAAATAAAAGTTGTAGATCTTTTAATTTTCTATAAATTAAATTATATACACTTTTGTCGTAAAATGCATACTAAGGCCGATATCTTAAAAAAATCAATTTTTCACACATTTTCGTGAGAAAAAAAACAGAAAATCGCAAATTACCGCTAAACTAAGCGTTATACAAAAAATTGTTTGAAATAAAAGTTGTAGAATTTTCAATTCTCTACAACTTTTATTATATAAAGTTTTGCGCTAAAATGCATATTAAAGCTGTAATCTTAAAAAAACAACGTTTTTACGTGAAAACAGCCTCACCCAGAATTTCAGCAAACATGACGCCTACCCTATCTTGTAGAGAATAAAAAATTGAGTAAACCAGGCGATTTTTAAAAAAATCGTAGGACCAGTTTTTGAGAAAAACGCAAAAAAGTTAAAAATTGCACGAATAAACTACCACTTCCGGTTGACCGATTTTGATGAAAATGTTCGTGTCGAGTCCGGTAGTGGTACGTAACTTAAGTTTCAAGTTCGTACAATGTTCCGTTCTTGAGATATTCTGTTCACACACACACACACAGACCAATCGCTAAAAACATGTTTTTTGGGTTCAGGGGGTCTGAAAACGTATAGATCCGGTGAAAACTCGATTTCGAAAAATCGACATGAAAACAATACTTTCCTTCCTATATATTCATATAGGCAAGAGAAAGTAAAAAAAAGACCAAGAAATTCCTCATGAATTTCAATTTAAATTATTAGGCTGCAGGTTATATATTTGGGTCTTCCGTGCTCGGTAAGAACTAATCTTTAGGACATTCACTTCTGTTGTAGTTTAGGTCATCAGCAAAAAGGTTGGTGTGAACCGCTACAATCTACATGGAGGGCTTTACTAGGAAAAACGAAGAATGAAGTGGTTTACATTCCCTTCCTCACTGAGTGAAAAACTATGCTTCAACATGCCACGTCCTCTAAAAAGAGTCCACTTTCCACCCTGCAAATGTTCATAATATTAAAAAATATTATGCACAAAATACTGCGATGGTCAAGCTTGGAAACAAATTTACTACTCCTTTCAGAACCACAAAAGGCTTGAGAAAGGGCTGCTGTCTTTCTCCAACCCTCTTTAAAATTTATCTAGACAGGTCCTTAACGGGATGGACGAAAAAATGCAGGAATATGGGAGTGAGGGTAGGCGATGACACTTTGTTCACTCTATACTTTGCCGACGATCAAATAGTTTTAGCAGAGGATGAAGATGATCTTGAATACATGGTAAGGAAGCTGCAACAAAAATATGAAATTGCTGGTCTTTCTATGAATATGGCGAAGTGTGAGTATCTCATTGTGGGCAATGAAGAAGTTAGGGATCTTTCACTTGGGGCAGATATAATAAAGGATGTCAGGAGAAGTAAATATTTAGGAGTGACTTTCAATAAGTATGGCAATAGTAAGGATGAGATACAAGAAATAATAAATAAAGGAAGAACAGTTATAAGGACAATCAACTCTCTTCTATGGCAAAACACAATAAACAAAAATACAAAGAAACGAATATATAAAAGTTTAGTTGAAAGTATCACACTATATGGATCGGAAGTATGGGATGTTAGTAAGGCCAACAGAAGGAAACTTGCAGCGGCTGAAATGGACTTCCTCAGAAGAAGCTGTGGTATCTCTAGATTGGATAGAGTAAGGAATGAAACGATAAGAAACAACATGGATTTATCAAGAACAATTAATGAAGAGACGGAAAGAAGACAGTTGATATGGTTCGGCCATGTGAAGAGGATGGGAGCAGATAGATGGCCCCGAAAAATATTAGAATGGATCCCACCAGAAAGGAGGAAGAGAGGGCGACTACGAAGGGGTTGGAAGGACGATATAGGGGAGGCAATGGATGCTAGAAACCTGGAGGGGGACGTTTGCTTCGATAGAGGAAAATTGAAGTTGGGAACGGAGAAACGGCGTTTGCTGTAAAATTAATCCGTAAAAAAAAAAAATGACATATTCACATCATTCATCACAGGGTCTGGCTGTATAATGAAATTCATAACTCTCAGAGGAAATGACTAATGTCTTTTACACCTCTACCTCTTCTGTTCTTAAATGCTTGTCATATAATAAGCTGACCATGTGATAAGAAACAGAATTTTTCCGTAGCCCTGGAACTAGCAGATGATCCGAGTGCAAATAATTTAAACAATCGACCTAAAAAAAATTGAATTACTACAATATAGAATTTTTAAAATTAGAGCTTTATGGTGTATTTTTTTAATTTCTTGACAGGTGGAGTGTCAAATTATTTACACTCAATCTGTTCGTTGCGGGCTAAAATAAATAGTTCTGTTTCTTATCACTTGGTCAGCCAATTAAATGACTGAATCATTTAAGAACAGAAAATTTAGAGGTGTAAAAGACACTAATCAGAGTTATCTCCTCAGAAAATAAAGAATTTCATTATACAGCTAGACTCTGTAGTGAATGAAGTGAAGGTGTCATTTGCAGAGTGGAAAATATGTGCTTTTCAGAGGGCCCGGCATGCTGATAAGCGTACTTTTTCATCCAGTGAGTAAAGCAATGGTTAACCACCTGACTCCTTGTTTTTACTTAGTAAAACCTCTACACGTTCAAACCAGCCTTTCGTCTGATGACCAAAACAACACATGGTGTATTTTAGGCTAAAATACGACTTAACGAGAACTAAACTAAGTACAAAATGCCAGCTACCGCAGCGTAGTGGCGGCGCACTAGCCAACAACGCAAAGTTCCCGAGTTTGATTCACGTCTAGAATCTTAAAATTATGAAAAATCAAAACCCACAGTAGTCGCTAAAAACCAAGCTGTTGATTCGACTTCAAAGGAATCTACTACATCTGTATAAAAACACAGATCTCAAAATTGGTCAACAAATAGGTGACTATTTCTAGCTTTTTCAAAACTGTATAATTTCATCCGAAACAAACACAACTTCCGTAACACAGAACCACTTAGCTTTCGAGGAAGCCACAAATTGATTGGGCAACCTTTAAATCTTTAAAAAACCAAAAGTTCATTTGTTTTCTCGCCCTCGTACAGCTCGAAGAACAAATGAACTTTTGGCCAAGTTTAAATGGGACGTTTTCGATCATCCCCCATACAACCCGGACTTGGCTCCTAGTGACTTTCACCTGTTCCCGAACATGAAGCGGTGGCTTGCATCTCAGCGGTTCGCCAATGACGAATAGCTTCCAAACGCCGTGAATGGTTGGCTACATTCACAGGCAGCAGATTTTTATACAGAGGGTATTTCAAAGACTGTTCCAAGGTACGACAAGTGCTTGAATCTGTTTGGCGACTATGTCGAAAAATAGAGGAAAACTGTAGTTTTAATATGTATATTAATAAAGTTTTTGTATCTTCACTCGTTTACTTTTTATTTCAAAACGGAGGTTATTTTCTGGATAACCCTCGTAAATCCAAACATTTAAAAATTGGTTGATTGCAAACAAGTCCAAGTTTCACGTTAATTGAATTTGGAAAAAGTTGTAAAAGTAATGTACGTAAAATATTTGTCTCAATTGTAAAAATAAATATAACAATAACGGTTTTTCAATCCCCCCCCCCCCCGGCATTTCGCGAATACCGTTTTAGATACGCAGAGTTAACCGATAAACTCACCCACCTATTGAATTTACAAGGACTTTACTGTTATACAAAACATAACCTCTGACCCACTCGCACTACTCATATTACTAATGGAGTTGAATACACAGCACAATACAATGACACAGTAAACTGATACAGACCAAAGATTTACCTCCAGATGGACATAACAATAGATTTAACAACAGACTACTGCAACTGTACGACTAGACAACAGTAACGTATATAAATGACATTTCACCGTGACATGGAAGACAATGAAGAGAGAACACGGGCAGTCTCCTCAAAAATATTCAAAATTGTAGCTACAATAAATTTTCATAAACTCCCATTTTACGGGTATTTGTACTTTCGTCCGATCCAATTTTTACTTTCTCTTGCCTATATGAATATATAGGAAGGAAAGTATTGTTTTCATGTTGATTTTTCGAAATCGAGTTTTCACCGGATCTATACGTTTTCAGACCCCCCGAACCCAACAAAAAAACATGTTTTTAGCGATTGGTCTGTGTGTGTGTGTGTGTATACAAAATATCTCAAGACCGGAACATCATACGAACTTGAAACTTAAGTTACATACTACTATCGGAGCCGACACAAACATTTTTGTCAAATTCGGTCAACCGGAAGTAGTAGTTTATTCGTATAATTTTTCACTTTTTTGCGATTTTCTCAAAAACTGGTCCTACGATTTTTTTAAAAATCGCCTTGTTAACTTAATTTTTTATACTCTACAAGATGGGGTAGGAGGCGCCATGTTTGCTGAAATTCTTGGTCAGGCTGTTTTCACGTAAAAAATTTGTTTTTTTAAGATTGCGGCATTAATATGAATTTTAGCGCAAAAATGTAGCTATATAATAAAAGTTGTAGAAAATTTAAAATACTATAACTTTTATTTCAAACATTTTTTTCTATAACGCTTAGTTTAGCGGTAATTAGCGTTTTCTGTTTTTTCTCACGAAAACGTGTGAAAAATCGATTTTTTTAAGATATCGGCCTTAGTATGCATTTTACGACAAAAGTTTATTTAATCGAATTTATAGAAAATTGAACGATCTACAACTTTTATTTAAAGAATTTCTCTCTACAGAGCCTAGTTTAGCGTAAAATAGTGATTTTCCGTATTTTTAAGCCTAACAGGTCGATTTTCATTTTCCGTCGTTCACTCATGATTAAAATAAGGTTATGGTTTTTGAGTTTGTTGTTGTTTAGGTCAACAGCCGAAAGGCTGGTTTGAACCAGTAGAGGTTTTACTAACTAAAACGAGGAGTGAGGTGGTTTACCATTGCCTTCCTCACTGAGTGGAAAAGTACGCTTAACAGCATGCCGGGCCCTCTGAAAAGTACATATTTTCCACTCTGCAAATGACACCTTCACTTCATTCACCACAGGGTCTGGCTGTATAGTGAAATTTATTACTTTCAGAGAAGATAACTCTGACTAGTGTCTTTTACACCTCTACCTCTTCTGTTCTTAAATGATTCAGTCATTTAATTGACTGACCATGTGATAAGAAACAGAACTATTTATTTTAGCCCTGCAACAAACAGATTGAGTGTAAATAATTTGACACTCCACCTGTCTGTTATGGGCAGTTTTTGAGTTTAGTTGTTTGTTTATTACTAATGTTAGGTTATATTGGTCATTATTTGAATTGGCAAGAGAAAGTTGTGTGAGTGTATCACACCAGATTTTTTTACTTATTCTTACCCTATAGATACGGAGATAACTGTGCCTATACTCTATTCCATGGAACTAAAGATGAAGCTATTACATTTTTTGAAGACATATGAGCGAGGAATTCCACACAGCAATCCGTTAAAGATATTTACATACATGCCTAATTGAGTTTTTATTTCTGTAAGTATCTTCATAAATTTTGTTAGTTTTGTATAATCCCCTTTTATTCTTTTCAAATAAAATATATGTGTAGGCCTACTGTTACCAAATATTAATCGTGATTTTTTCATTTAAAAAAAAAATCTGGTGTGAAACACTCACACAACTTTCTCTTGCCAATGCAAATAATTAATAATAAACCTAACATTAGTAATAAAACATAAGAAATAAACACAAAACTAACCTCAACAAACATAACCTTATTTTAATCATGAGTGAATGATGCAAAATGAAAATCAACCTCAGTTTGGCTTAGAAATACGGAAAATCACTCTTTCTCTCTAAACTAGGCTCTGTAGAGTAAAATGCTTTAAATAAAAGTTGTAGATCTTTTAATTTTCTATAAATTAAATTATATACACTTTTGTCGTAAAATGCATACTAAGGCCGAAATCTTAAAAAAATCAATTTTTCACACATTTTCGTGAGAAAAAACCACAAAATCGCAAATTACCGCTAAACTAAGCGTTATAAAAAAAATTGTTTGAAATAAAAGTTGTAGAATTTTCAATTCTCTACAACTTTTATTATATAAAGTTTTGCGCTAAAATGCATATTAAAGCTGTAATCTTAAAAAAACAACGTTTTTACTTGAAAACAGCCTCACCCAGAATTTCAGCAAACATGACGCCTACCCTATCTTGTAGAGAATAAAAAATTGAGTAAACCAGGCGATTTTTAAAAAAATCGTAGGACCAGTTTTTTAGAAAATCGCAAAAAAGTGAAAAATTACACGAATAAACTACCACTTCCGGTTGACCGATTTTGATGAAAATGTTCGTGTCGAGTCCGGTAGTGGTACGTAACTTAAGTTTCAAGTTTCAAGCTCGTACGATGTTCCGTTCTTGAGATATTCTGTTCACACACAGACCAATCGCTAAAAACATGTTTTTTGGGTTCAGGGGGTCTGAAAACGTATAGATCCGGTGAAAACTCGATTTCGAAAAATCGACATGAAAACAATACTTTCCTTCCTATATATTCATATAGGCAAGAGAAAGTAATAATAAGGAGGAAGGAACCAAGTCATATTAAAAAAAAAAATGTTTATAAGCTTGAAATTAAAATTATGTGGATACAGCCTATAATTATAAAATACACAAAGAATGTTGTGAATTGTTTTTGAATTTCTAAATTTTGGGAAGTTTTCTCCTTCTCCTGAACAGTTGTGAAAAATGATTTACTCCCTTCCTCCTCAGTGGAATTCTAAAACTTATTAAATATATTCGAATACTAACTGCATAATAGTAAATTTTATTCACGCAGTCACGTTCGCAAAGCGAATTTTAACGCAATCCGACAGAGGATCAGGTCGCAATCGTTAATGTTGTGCAAACAATTTACATGTATTTCCTTTACAACATGAAAAAATACAAGTATATGAAGAAGAAGGCGTAAAAAAAAAATAGCCAACAAGGTTGAAAACAATTTCTTTGTTCTGTGAAAAAAAACCGCGCTCAACTTGAAACCACAAAGCATGTGTGGGGGGAGGCAAAGATTAGAATATATAAAGCAAATTACAAAAAATGTAGGGTGTTACAGGTATGTAGATATGAAACGACTTGCGCAAGATAGAACAGCTTGGAGAACTGCATCAAAAAAGTCGAGAGACTGTTGACAAAAAAAAGTTTCATGTAATCCCCTTTTATTATTTTCAAATAAATTATACTTTTACGAAACATTTATGATAGTTTTTTTTTATTTCAAAAAAATAATGAGAAGGAAGGACCAAGTCATATTGAAAAAAAAATGTTTTTAAGCTTCAAATTAAAAATTATGTGGATAAAGACTACTGCTTAAAATTACAAAATACACAATAAATGTTGTGAATAGTTTTTGAATTTGTAAATTTTGGGAAGTTTTCTCCTTCTCCTGAACAGTTGTGAAAAATGATTTACTCCCTACCTCCTTAGTGGAATTCTAAAACTTATTAAGTATATTCGAATACTAACTACATAATAGTAATTTTTATGCAGTCACGTTCGCAAAGCGAATTTCAACGCAATCCCCGACAGAGGGTCAGGTCGCAATCGTTAATGTTGTGCAAACAATTTACATGTATTTCCTTTACAACATGAAAAAATCTGGTGTGAAACACTCACACAACTTTCTCTTGCCAATGCAAATAATTAACAAGAAACCTAACATTAGTAATAAAATATTAGAAATAAACAAAAAACTAACCTCAAAAAACATTAGTGAAATACGCAAAATTAAAATCGACCTCAGTTTGGCTTAAAAATACCGAAAATCGCTCCTTCACGCTAAACTAGGCACTGTACAAAAAAATGCTCTAAATAAAAGTTGTAGATCTTTTAATTTCCTACAAATTTTATTATACACACTTTTGTCGTAAAATGCATTCTAAGGCCGAAATCTTAAAAAAATCGATTCTTCAAACGTTTTCGTGAGAAAAAAACAGAAAATCTCTAATTACCGCTAAACTAAGCGTTATACAAAAAAATGTTCGAAATAAAAGTTGTAGAATTTTACATTCTTTACAACTTTTATTATATAACGTTTTGCGCTAAAATGCATATTAAAGCCGCAATCTTAAAAAGAAAATGTTTTTACGTAAAAACAGCTTCATCCAGAATTTCAGCAAACATGGCGCCTACCCTATCTTGTAGAGAATAAAAATTGAGTAAATGAAGCGATTTTTAAAAAAATCGCAGGACCAGTTTTAGAGAAAATCGCAAAAAAGTGAAAAAATATACGAATAAACTACTACTTCCGGTTGACCGATTTTGATGAAAATGTTCGTGTCGGGTCCAGTAGTGTAACTTAAGTTTCAAGTTCGTACGATGTTCCGTTCTTGAGATATTTTGTATACACACACACACACACACAGACCAATCGCTAAAAACATGTTTTTTGGGTTCAGGGGGTCTGAAAACGTATAGATCCGGTGAAAACTCGATTTCGAAAAATCGACATGAAAACAATACTTTCCTTCCTATATATTCATATAGGCAAGAGAAAGTAAAAATACAAGTATATGAAGAATAAGGCGTAAAAAAATACCCAACAAGGTTGAAAAGAATTTCTTTGTTCTGTGAAAAAAAACCGCGCTCAACTTGAAACCACAAAGCATGTGTAGAGAGACCAACTCACTAGGTATACTAGCCATTTCCTGTTACAAGTTAAATCTTCCTGTAGACATACATTATACTATCACGTATACATTTCAAACGGAATATGCTGACTATTAAAATACCTAATAAAATATTTTATAACATACTTTTATGTCTTTTCGTTCAGCTTTTTTTTTTACCGACCAATTTCATTTGTCTTCTTTTCTGGATTTTTTCACGTCCTAGTCCTAGACATTTGGTTTCAGTTCATAGCCTTACGAGCTTGGTCGAATAAAAAATAATAACTTGAGTGCTTAAAGAAATTTAATTTATATTTTGGAGTGGTTTTGTACCGATCAACAAACCGGGCTAACCCCAAGGCTTTTATAGTTAAAAAAAAATCTGGTGTGAAAAAATTACACGACTTTCTTTTGCCGATTTAATTATTTTTTTTTTAACAGTATAGTTTTTCTTTTGCAATCAGTTAATAAATACAATAACTTTAAGCAAATATGAGAAAATCTGAGTAATGTCCTTAGAATTAAAACACAAACGACACTCAGTAGTGTGTTTGAAAAAGACCGAACTGTGAAGAAACAAAAAATATATCTATACAAAATCAAACTTGATGAACCGTGAATCAACATCCCGAAACACAAAGTTTTGAAGTTGGAGATGGCAATGACGATGGTAGAGATGAAAACGACGCCAATTATGAGATGCTGATGATTGGGAGTTGAAGTAGAAAAGATAAAAAAAAATTTAAATGACTAATAAAATCGTAGAGGTAAGTCCAATGGTTTAAAGCGTTTCAGTCTGTGAGTATCTTCGCTGTTGTCAAGGAGGCCGATTTAAATAAAATCGTATAGCCTGTTTTGAATCATTAGTAAACAATGTAAAATGAAAAACATAATCTAATTTTAATCATAGGTAAGTAAATGAGGGAAGAAAATGGGGGAGGGAAAGTTACCTAGAGGGTGGATGGAACAAGATCAAGGGATGATCAAGAAAAAGATGAAGTTAAGAGAAGTGTGGAGGGACGGGGATACAACTGGGAACGAATAGAGGAGGAGAAATAGTGGAGAAACAGAGAAATGGAGAAGCTTGGTGAATACCCAGACCCGGGGATAGATGGAACGGGCACTGGGTACGTATGTATGCAAGTGAATGACGTAAAATGAAAATCAACTTCTGTTCGACCTAAAAATGCGAAAAATCACTACCGGTATAATTGACGCTAAACTAAGCTCTGTAGAAAAAATCTGGTGTGAAACACTCACACAACTTTCTCTTGCCAGTGCAAATAATTAACAATAAACCTAACATTAGTAATAAAACATAAGAAATAAACAAAAAACTAACCTCAACAAACATAACCTAATTTTAATCATGAGTGAAAGACGCAAAATGAAAATCGACCTCAGTTTGGCTTAGAAATACGGAAAATCACTCTTTCTCTCTAAACTTGGCTCTGTAGAGAAAAATGCTCTAAATAAAAGTTGTAGATCTTTTAATTTTCTATAAATTTAATTATATACACTTTTGTCGCAAAATGCATACTAAGGCCGAAATGTTAAAAAAATCGATTTTTCTCACGTTTTCGTGAGAAAAAAAACAGAAAATCGCAAATTACCGCTAAACTAAGCGTTATACAAAAAAATGTTTGAAATAAAAGTTGTAGGTTTTTAAATTCTCTACAACTTATATTATATAACGTTTTGCGCTAAAATGCATATTAAAGCCGCAATCTTAAAAATAAAATGTTTTTACGTAAAAACAGCCCTCACGCAGAATTTCAGCAAACATGGCGCCTACCCTATCTTGTAGAGAATAAAAAATTGAGTAAACCAGGCGATTTTAAAAAAAATCGTAGGACCAGTTTTTGAGAAAATCGCAAAAAAGTGAAAAATTATAGGAATAAACTTAGTTACTACTACTTCCGGTTGACCGATTTTGATGAAAATGTTCGTGTCGGGTCCGGTAGTGGTATGTAACTTAAGTTTCAAGTTTCAAGTTCGTACAATGTTCCGTTCTTGAGATATTCTGTTCACACACACACAGACCAATCGCTAAAAACATGTTTTTTGGGTTCAGGGGGTCTGAAAACGTATAGATCCGGTGAAAACTCGATTTCTAAAAATCGACATGAAAAAACAATACTTTCCTTCCTATATATTCATATAGGCAAGAGAAAGTAAAAATGCTTGAAACAAAAGTTGCAAATTTTTTTTTCATTTTCTATAACTTTGATTAAGCAGTTTTTTGCTCTAGAAAGCGAATTAAGGCCGAAATCAAAAACAAAACAAAAATTCTTTACCACAAGAGCAAAGGGTTATCAAGGTGTACGTACCTGTAGTATTAGGAGGATAACCGTACTTCGTTCTCAGGAATAGTCGGCCTGGGTCTGTACAATAAGACTACATTTCATTTACACGTCATACACATCAATCTCATCTCATTGGGTCATGGGTTTTTTTGCCTTTTATGAACAAAAGTTGCAAAATTTTTTTCATTTTCTATAACTTTGATTATGCACTTTTTTGCTTTAGAAAGCGAATTAAGGCCGAAATCAAAAACAAAAAAATCCTTTTTATTACGAGAGCAAAGGCTTATCAAGGTATATACGTACCTATAGTATTAGGAGGGTAACCGTATCTCTTCTCAGGAATAGTCGGCCTGGGTCTGTACGAGACTACATTTCATTTATACGTCATATACATTAACCTCATCTCATTGGGTCATGGGTTTTTTGTCTTTTATAACCACAATGGGTCACTTTAGTCAAATTTAGAAAGCTTCTTCCTTTTCATATTCTTTAGCTTGATGTTTTGCCAGTATACGTTCATTCGGGCTGATCTTGATTGCCGAACTTCCTCTGAAACGACCGGTTTCTTCCTGCTTGGGTTTGTTCTTCCATCTAATATGGTTTCAAATCTACTTTCCTTATTCCTTAAGATTTTTAATATTTCTGTTTTGTTTTCTAAATCATCGTAAGTTAACCGAGTTCGATCATGTCTTCTTTGACATTTCGGATCCATGCTCCTAATTATATATTTTTTCAATTATTGCTCCTAATTGATATTACCATTGGAAAGAGTTTTATAATAATCCTGTTTAAAATTCTGTCTTTAGGTGTTTTGATAAGATGTCCAAAAAAAGACATCCTTTTCTTCCTTATTGTATCTGTTATGGGTTCGTTTTCTTTCCTATACAGGTTCTTAGGATTCATGGGGTTGTTTATTGTTCTTAAATTAAACAGATTGAAACATGCACACAACATTTGGGTAAAACAAAATGATTACTATTACATTCCACAATTTTAAGTATTATTAGGTTTACTAGATATACTATTATTTCATGAATATAATACGATGAAACCATGTATATTTATTATTAATTGCAACATAAGGGAAAAACTGGACAAGAATGTAGATAACACAAAGAAAGCACACATAGAAGGATAAAGGATAATTAAGGAGAGAAAACCATTGTCAAATGGGAAAAGAAAGACGGAGGAGGAGAAGGAAACATTAAAAGAGAAACACGAAACGGTTGTCAGTGCAAAGTTGAGAAAGACAGACTATGAAAAGGAAATGAAGATAGGGAGGGGAAAAAAGCGACGACAGGGTTACACAACCCCACCCTTTCACCTTCCACCCTTTACTTACTCCGTTTTATAACTTAACAACCCTCGAGGGTATATAATATGCCAAAGAATAAATAATTTATAAAGTTTGTTGCCAATAATTGTCCTATAAAAACAACAACAAAACCCTTCTTCGCTAACGAATAGATGAGAGGGTTTTAAAAATCACTTTACCGATATGAAAAGTGAAAAAAACATACAATAACAAACATATCAAAATAATAAATTGTATCTGCAAAAATGAAAAATGAAACAAAATAAATCATATTTACAGGATTTTTACTACCGAAGAACATTATATTTGTTTTTTATATAAAAGTTTCTGTGATGGGATATGGAAACCCGTCCCGAAAGAAGTATACAGAAATACAGAACCTCTAGCAGACCAGATGAGGAAAAAGAGAATTTCCTTCTTTGGACATCTCTTTAAGGATCGACTCTTCCAGAATCTCAAAACAAATCATCAACGTTTTCCTAAACAGAAAAACTCAGCCCAACTGGATCAGGGAAATTAAGGAGGACATGAACGGACTCCAAATCTCACTTGAGGACCTCAAAACAAAATCCGGAAATTACCACAGGCTGAAGACCACAAGACTTGAACAGCAGAAACCGACGAAACGACAGAAAGTTGTGTATTCTGACAAGGAACGGCAGAGAAGATCGGATGGATTGAAGGAATACTGGAGAAAGTTCAAGGAAGGAAACATCAGGAAAGGACTCCAAAAACTGAAAAATTGAACCGCAAAAATTGAAATGAGTTTTTTTTAGTTTGATGAACTTATGTAGCCCCATGTGGCTTTAAAAAAAAAGTCATTCTACGGAAAAGTGAAGGTTTCGATTCCCAGCTAGGTTCTGGAAATTTAACTTTTTAAAATTATGGCCAAGCAAAGATGATACGACTTTAATGAAGCGTTGGAGATGTGAATATTAATTAGTTACTGAAATTGTATCATTTTTTTAATCATGGTGCGGTTTTTTACAAATCGGTATAGTAAAATTTTGTGAAACGAATGACAAACACGCACGCGCGGACGGAAATCCTTTTAAACAAACACAAATTAAAGTTCAGGGTAAATAAATACAGTTTACTTCTTGAGTATTAGAAAACAGATTACCAAGACTTGAGTATGTTCATTGTGTGAATAAATTTTCTAGAAATATTTGTCCGTATGATCTGGGTCCGTATAAACAAGACTCCATTTATATTTTATTTGATGGATGAAATAAAAGGTTGTGTGCAAATGCTATTACATCAGTATTTCTTTTAATTTTACTTTTTATAATTTAAGTTATTTTGTGTTGCGCTCCGCTCATTGAGTGACGTAATTGCCGGCTCCTGCTGGTAGTGTGTTCAAATGCTTCTGGCGAACACGACTTTTCCATAAACTTAGTTCTTGCTTCAGTTCGCTTCACCTCACTTCACCTGACCGCAACTATTTACTATCAACAAAGTTGTCATGAATCATGAACGTCATGATCATCGGTTCTTTTTAATTCACTACTTGCACCTTCTTTTAATGTATTCCTGTTTTTTTTTTTAATTATAAATAGTGCCGATGCTCAACGTTTCTATTATTACACTTTGAACTTTATGATGATTTTAAACATAATTTAATATTTTTAGGGAAACAGGTTTTACTGTTTAGATTTTTGGGTAACACAAAATGTCTTTGGAATAGAATAGTGTTTGTTTTAGTTTTGTACAAGGGTTTTGTTGTTTAGATCATCAGCCAAAAGGCTGGTTTCAACCTGTAGGTTTTACTAAGTAAAACAAGGTGGTTTACCATTGCCTTCCTCACTGAGTGGAAAAGTACGCTTATCAGCATGTCGAGCCCTCTGAAAAGCACATATTTTCCACTCTGCAAATGACACCTTCCCTTATTCACGACAGGGTCTGGCTGTAAAATGAAATTCATTACTTTCAGAGGAGATAACTCTGATTAGTGTCTTTTACACGTCTGCCTCTTTTGTTCTTGAATGATTCCGTGGCTGACCACGTGATAAGAAAAAGAACTATTTATTTTAGTTCTGCAACAGATTGAGTGTAAATAATTTGACACTCCACCTGTCTGTTATGGGCAAATAATAATAATTATACGAGAGTATAAATTGTTAATTTCTTGTATTGTATTTGTGGATTCATGTTTGGAAGTTTTCTACGGTTTTTTCGTTGTTTAGATCATCAGCCAAAAAGTTGGTTTGAACCTCTAGAGGTTTTTACTAAGTAAAACGAGGAGTGAGGTGGTTTACCATCCCTTCCTCATTGATTGGAAAACTATGGTTATCACCATGGCAGGCACTCTGAAAAACATCTACTTTCCACCTTCCAAATGACGTCTTCACTTCATTCACCACTGGGTATGGGTGTATTATGAAACCCATTACTCTCACAGGAGATAACTGTGACTTTTACACCTCTACACCTTACCTCTTCTGTTCGTAAATACGTAAGTTATGTAATTGGCACACCGTGTGATAAGAAACATTGGTTTAAACCTTTAGAGGCTTTACTTTTTTAAGTAAACCAAGGAATGAAGTAGTTTACCTTGCCTTCCTCACCGAGTGGAAAAAAATGCTTATCAGCATGCCAGGCCCACTGAAATGCATCTACTTTTGAAATTGGAAATGATATCTTCACTTCATTCACTACAGGGTCTGGCTGTATAATAAAATTCATTACTTTCAGGGGAGATAACTTTGATTAGTGTCTTTTACACCTCTCCTGCTGTTAAATGCTTCACTCTTATAATTGGCTGACTGTGTGATAAGAAAGAGAACTATTATTTGTAGCCCTGGAACTAGCAGATCGAGTGCAAATAATTTAACACTCCACCTACATGTTATGGGGATGGTGTAGTTTTATGCGCTCGAATCTTGGAATAATTCTCAGCCATAAAACTGAAAAACATTCGAAAAGTTTTTGTTTGGAGGGATAGAGTGCGTTTATCACTTGTAATATTAGGTTTGGGTAATGTAGGTTTCACACTTATTCGAAAGGTGCTAAAAATACGAGACATGACCGGGAATTGAACCGAGATCCCTTTCTTAGTAATATAATGGGGAGAAACGTTAGTCGGCAATATGATGACAAAGACGGGAATAATCATGATGGTGAAGACTCACGAAAGAAGCCTTTCGTTCGATTATTTCGTCGTCACACTGACGCTGAAAACGATCCTTAAGGAAAACAGTGAAAGGATATTATTGTAAAGAAGCAAGTGAGAAAATATAAGAAAGAAAGAGGGTGATTTATTGTTAAAGAGAAAAACTGACAGGACGAAAACGATGAAAAGAGTTCATTGTGTTATTCGTGTACGATACTGTGATAGAAACGCTGTGCTGAATCGAGGTCTTTTAAAAAATTTTTTTTTTTTGTTTAACGTCCGACTGTTTTGCAATTACTGCTAACGCAGACGGTGAAGGATGAAATGATTTTTGTAACGTATGAAAATATGCCGTGCCTGAGTGGGAACCAAACCCAGGACCGCATAATGAGAAGCGAGCACGTTACCAACTGCGCCAATGCGGCCGGCATTAGAATTAGAATAATAATTAAAAGAATTAGATGAGTGGTTCGTCGAATACCGAATTAGAATAATAATTAAAAGAATTAGATGAGTGGTTCGTCGAATACCGAATTAGAATAGGCCTAATAATTAAAAGAATTAGATGAGTGGTTCGTCGAATACCGAATTAGAATAATAATTAAAAGAATTAGATGAGTGGTTCGTCGAATACCGAATTAGAATAGGCCTAATAATTAAAAGAATTAGATGAGTGGTTCGTCGAATACCGAATTAGAATTAGAATAATAATTAAAAGAATTAGATGAGTGGTTCGTCGAATACCGAATTAGAATAATAATTAAAAGAATTAGATGAGTGGTTCGTCGAATACCGAATTAGAATAATAATTAAAAGAATTAGATGAGTGGTTCGTCGAATACCGAATTAGAATTAGAATAATAATTAAAAGAATTAGATGAGTGGTTCGTCGAATACCGAATTAGAATAATAATTAAAAGAATTAGATGAGTGGTTCGTCGAATACCGAATTAGAATAATAATTAAAAGAATTAGATGAGTGGTTCGTCGAATACCGAATTAGAATTAGAATAATAATTAAAAGAATTAGATGAGTGGTTCGTCGAATACCGAATTAGAATAATAATTAAAAGAATTAGATGAGTGGTTCGTCGAATACCGAATTAGAATAATAATTAAAAGAATTAGATGAGTGGTTCGTCGAATACCGAATTAGAATTAGAATAATAATTAAAAGAATTAGATGAGTGGTTCGTCGAATACCGAATTAGAATAATAATTAAAAGAATTAGATGAGTGGTTCGTCGAATACCGAATTAGAATTAGAATAGGCCTAATAATTAAAAGAATTAGATGAGTGGTTCGTCGAATACCGAATTAGAATAATAATTAAAAGAATTAGATGAGTGGTTCGTCGAATACCGAATTAGAATTGGCCTAATAATTAAAAGAATTAGATGAGTGGTTCGTCGAATACCGAATTAGAATTAGAATAATAATTAAAAGAATTAGATGAGTGGTTCGTCGAATACCGAATTAGAATAATAATTAAAAGAATTAGATGAGTGGTTCGTCGAATACCGAATTAGAATAATAATTAAAAGAATTAGATGAGTGGTTCGTCGAATACCGAATTAGAATTAGAATAATAATTAAAAGAATTAGATGAGTGGTTCGTCGAATACCGAATTAGAATAATAATTAAAAGAATTAGATGAGTGGTTCGTCGAATACCGAATTAGAATAATAATTAAAAGAATTAGATGAGTGGTTCGTCGAATACCGAATTAGAATTAGAATAATAATTAAAAGAATTAGATGAGTGGTTCGTCGAATACCGAATTAGAATAATAATTAAAAGAATTAGATGAGTGGTTCGTCGAATACCGAATTAGAATTAGAATAGGCCTAATAATTAAAAGAATTAGATGAGTGGTTCGTCGAATACCGAATTAGAATAATAATTAAAAGAATTAGATGAGTGGTTCGTCGAATACCGAATTAGAATTGGCCTAATAATTAAAAGAATTAGATGAGTGGTTCGTCGAATACCGAATTAGAATAATAATTAAAAGAATTAGATGAGTGGTTCGTCGAATACCGAATTAGAATTAGAATAGGCCTAATAATTAAAAGAATTAGATGAGTGGTTCGTCGAATACCGAATTAGAATAATAATTAAAAGAATTAGATGAGTGGTTCGTCGAATACTGAATTAGAATTAGAATAATAATTAAAAGAATTAAATGAGTGGTTCGTCGAATACCGAACGCGTGTGGAACATTGGCGTATTGCTCGTCAAGAACCTCTTTACTTTATTTTTTTATTTATAAAATACAAAGATGGATAAAAAAAGAGTCGTTCGTACAATACTATAACCCACACACAAAACTTATTTTATTCTCTTTGATGTACAATATAATTTAAAATTTCCCATAACAGGCTGGTGGAATGTTAAATTATTTGCACTCGATCTGCTAGTTCTAGGGCTACAAAAAATAGTTCTGTTTATTACCACACGGTCACCCAATTATATGACTGAAGCATTTAAGAATAGCAGATGTATAGGTCATTTGTTCTAGCTAGAAGCTCTCCCTCCAACACTCTGTGCCGCTGAGCTGTTCTGTTTAGTGGTGGGGGAAGCACCTCGTAGTTGTAACAGTAGTATACAGTTAGAAGGAGAGGGAATGATCATTAAGTGAGAAGGAGACAACACTTGCCCCTTGAAACTATCCCTACTTTACCTACTCGCCCACCCCTTACAAGCTTCTTCCTAAAACAAATGTACTATACAGGTGTAAAAGACACTAGTCACAATTATCTCCTTTAGAGAATAATAAATTTCATTATGCAGCCAGACCCTGTGGTGAGTGAAGTGAAGTTTTCATTTGCAGGGTGGAAAGTAGATGCATTTCAAAGGGCCGGCATGGTGATAAGCATTACTTTTCCATTCAGTGAGGAAGGCAATAATAAAACACCTCGCTCCCCGTTTTATTTAGTAAATCCTTAAGAAGTTCAAACCAGCCTTTCCGATGATCAGCTAAAAAGCATAATTTAAGAACAAATAAAAATATCTATGTGGCGTTTAAGTAAGTGGAAAAATTATTTTCTTACTTTAAACTTTTCACTATTCTCCCTTTAAACTATAGTGAGAAAATAAATCGTGTATTTACAGAAATAAATTTCTACCGGGAATTCAACTAACGAAGCTTTTGTTTGGAGATATGTAATATTTATTCCTGAAAAGTAATTTAATATTATTTGTAGCTTAACCGGTATTGTTTAGTAACTTACTATTTAAACTTTAGTGAGAAAGAAATCGTGAATTTACAAAAAAAGATTTTCTACCGGAAATTTAACTAACGAACAGTTTTTCTTTGGCGATATTTATTACTGAAAAGTAAGTTAATGTTATTTGTAGCTTAACCGGTACGTTTAGTAACTTTTTATTTTATATACGTGATTTAAAAAGTGTAATTGAATCTTATCTGTATTTGTTGTTTTAGTTTATTTTATGTCGCTTCAATATCGTGGTTATAAGTAGAGACTACATTGTGGTGAGGACGGTGGGTTGAACTTTTAATCATTTTCCAGACCCTGCCCGGGAATCGTCCCGGGACCTCCGTTTTGCAGAGTAGCACGACAACCTTTGTGCCTCGGAGGCGGCATATCTATTATTTATGTCTATACCTTTTTCTTTTTAAATTTTAGTCGTTCTCTACGCTAAATCTTCAGGCGTAGTCCTTTTACAGTCGCCTAACTATTACACTAGTATCCAACAGTTGAAGTACTTCAATGTAGACGTGTTCGTGAAGACGATCTTCATGTTTCTTGGCACGCTTACACTTTTTTCTGCTGCTGAAGCCACTTGTTAATCACGATGGATGTAACTGTTGCGGACATATCATGAAGCACTTGGAATCAAATTTCTTTAGTACTGTGCAGCGAGATTTTTTTTAAGAAATAGATTTTAGAATATCTGTGTTTTTGTTGCTGTTAGGTCATCAGCCAAGAGATGCTGGTTTGAACCTCTAGAGGCTTTACTAAGTAAAACTAGGAGTGAGGTGGTTACCATGCCTTCCTCACCGAATAGAAAAGTATACTTATCAGCATGCCGGGGCCTCCGAAAAGCATCTACTTTCCACCCTGCAAATGATCTTCACTTCATTCACCACAAGGTCCGGCTATATAATGAAATTCATTACTTTCAGAGGAGATAAGTGTGACTAATGCCTTTTACACCTCTACCACTTCTGTTGTTAAATGCTTCAGTCATATAATTGGGTGACCATGTGATAAATAACAGAACTATTTTTTTTGTAGCCCTGGAACTAACAGATCGAGAGCAAATAATTTAACACTCCACCTGCCCGTTATAGACATTTAATTTTTAATATTAATACCTTTTTCTCTTAAAAATTCATAAGAGGAAGTGGCGTAGTCATTTGGAAAGGATGAGGGAAGACTGCTCGCCTCTTTTAGGCAACGAGTACAAATCCAACGGTAAGAGGACTGTTGGACGTCCAAGAAGTAGATGGTTTCCGTAAGAGGCTGAGGTGTCTATCCATAAAGTGAAAAAAAATAAAAATGTTATCTGCAAGGGTTAAATTCGGGTATAACTTCCTAAAACAGTAAATAATGTTAATTATAAACAGTAAATAATGTTAATTATTTACTCTCCCACAACGTTTTAATTCAGAATAACAGCAAAAGTGTTCTGAAGTGATACTTAAAAAAATCCCTTTCATGAGACCACGCGTCTCATGGCTGGTGACAATTTTTTTCAAGATAATATTATTCTAAGAGATTCCCAGACATTTAGAATGTCGAAGACATTTCTTCAGAGATTTCTGTATCAACTCTTTAAGAGGAATCGAATGACACTATTTTTGGGCCACTTCCGAATCCGGAAACCGTTTATAGCTATCTCTTTTAGTTCCTGACATTCGGATGTGAGAGACGGAAATCGGAAAATGATAAGATAACAATTTTAAAAATTGCCACTGTCACCGGATGGTGACATTAAATGCGACGTAGAGAAATTAAATTTCTGGGGCCCTGAAAAGGGCTACTTTACCGCTAGTCGTGTAGGCGAGAAGAGTCAGTCGAAAAGGTGGGCGACACGGCGTCTCGTCGTCCTGTGGAGTAATCTTCTTTTGTCGCAGTAGTGCGTCGATGGCTCCTTCGTCGGGACCCGGTCGGCGCAACGCTCGGTCGAGGGACCGCTGTGCTGATCACTTGCGCCAGCGGGGGATGACCGTATCGGTCGACGGCGTTTACGGTGTCGGGTCAGCGAGCGGAAACATCATCATCCTCTATTGCGAGGTCGTCGATGGGTCTTCGTTGGAGTCCAATAGCCGTGTGCTGATGGATCGTGTCTGGTGAAAACTCTAGAGTGGAATGCATGTCGATAGAGAAACTGAATCTGGTTGAAGAGGTAAATTGACGATATAGTGGGAGTTACCACCTGATCGTTCGGAGAAAAATGACAGAACTGGGGGTCTCTTCTTAAGAGTATTACGAAAGTGGTAGGTGATGAAAAATATTTTCGTTTCAGAATCTTGGGCTGTCGGACAATATTGATAATCAACATTTTAGAAGTATTTACAAAGTTTTTAGTAATATAAATATTACCAAAAACGAGGCTGGGCGGGCGGGACTAACGTTAACATTTTAGTTAACTGGCCTAGAATAGTCGCGGGTTACAAATAGTCGTGGAACGGCAGGGGGCGTACCCATTCGTCCGGATGGGCTGCATCGTAAATCTTCCTGATGAGCTCGATGTAAGACGTCTTGCCGGCGTCGTCGATCGGGCTCAATGGAGCGCTCTTATATAGTCACCAAAGCGCTGCGTTAGGGGCGGTTACCAGCCCTCTGCAGTGCCGACACAGGCTTACCGCCCCTGTCGGAACTATTGTCGGCTTCCCTCTGTCGGTATGTCGGAAGCTTTGATAGGCGGGAGCACGGTACCTAACCAAAAAGAACGACGGTAACATTGCCAAAAATAAAGTGATAAGGGAAACCGGATAACATAATAAACCGAATTATATGGAGAACTTAAGACGGCCCTCTGATGCTAGCTAATAAGCCTACGAGTAGCGCGGGTGGAAGACAAGCAGAAAGAAAGGACAGGAAAATGAAAAAATATACACCACAGCAAAAGGACCTTAACAAATTATTAAATGAATATTTAACAAGGCAAAGGGTAGGCGCAATCTTTTAAAAGTATACTCTACAACATGTTTTTGAGCGTGCTTGGAAGAAAATTTTGTCGGAAAATTTACGGCTTGGCTTTTTAGTGGAGAACGACGGTGAGAGGGTGGTGGTGGTGGTGGTGGTGGGTGTGATGGTTATAAATTAATGAAAGCGTTCTCCATGTTCACGGAATGCTTGCCGTCCGTGGCCGGGCTTAAAATGCGACGGCCGCTGCTCCTACATGAACGTAGCCAATGTAGAAGTAGGGATTACCGCACCGTTTTTACAACGGCCGTAAATTTTCTATTCGTAGCTTACCTACCACCGTACGAACGTAGCCTACCTTTAGCAGGTGAGTGAGTGAGTGAGTGTATCTTACCCTAACTTACTCAAAACAAGAGCAAGACGAATGAGTAAGCGAGACATCTGAATATAAATACTATCTCTTTTTAAAACACTCTTCCATACACATTTCCCTCTTCGTCTATCACCCTTTTTTTCACAATACCCTACAAGAAACTGAACCAGACTTGGTTCTTGAAACGGGGCACTTACGACGAAGAATAAAAAAACTACACGAGAACGAAGAAAAAGAATCTCATTTCCCACACTACTTTCCTAACCCCTGTTCTTCTTCTATACTTGTTTAAAAGGAATAAAAAAAAATACGAATGTGGGCGGAAAAAGGGATTTTATTGACTTTAAAAAAAATCATAAAAAAGTATAAAGAAGAAGTAAGAACCAGTAAAAAGCTGAGTTAATCGAATTGTGAAAGAGGATTAGAAAAAAGTTAAAAGTGTACTTAGTACTTAGACAAGAATAAAGTACCGTAAGTAGGTACTACAAAACAAAAGAAAAAAAGAGATTAAAATTAGTAGACCAAACAATAATGCCCCCGTAATAAAAATGTACATTTTTATCATTCTTTTTTTACAGCTTGATCATTAACGACTAAACAGTGGGTTGCGGTACAGTATCCATGAGCGTATTAATATTTCCAAAATCTGGCAAGGAATCGAACCAGAGATCTCCCGCTTTCCAGTCTATCATGCTAACCACTATGAAATGTTAATTTTTAATTATTAATATAATGTTGTTTAAGTCATCAGCCAAAAGGCTGGTTTAGATGCAATGCCTTCTTTACTGAGTTGAAAAGTGTGCTTATCAGCATGCCAGGCCCTCTGAAAAGCATCTAGTACTTTCCACCCAGCAAATGATACGTGCATTTTATTAACAACAGGATCTGGATGTATATGATGCATTTCATTACTCTCAGGAGATAACTGCGACTACACTCTATCCCAAGGAACAATGCAGCACGTCAAAGCGTGAACGTTTTAAATTGTGATTAAAATTAGCGCAATCCATTCCAGTTAAAAAAAAAAGTTTTTTGCTTATCAGATGAAACTTGCTTTATACTAATTGTAACATATACTAAATACAAAATACGACAGTACCAGCAGAAAGAAATCATAGAGTTGTTGTTTAGGTCATCAGCCGAAAGGCTGGTTTGAACCTCTAGAGGTTTTACTAAGTAAAACGGGGAGTGAGGTGGTTTACCATGCCTTCCTCACTAAATGGAAAAGTAAGCTTATCAGCATGCCGGGCCCTCTGAAAAGCACATATTTTCCACTCTGCAAATGACACCTTCACTTCATTCACCACAGGGTCTGGCTGTATAATGAAATTCATTACTTTCAGACGAGTTAACTCAGATTAGTGTCTTTTACACCTCTACCTCTTCTGTTCTTAAATGATTCAGCCATTTAATTGGCTGACCATGTGATAGGAAACAGAACTATTTATTTTAGCCCTGCATAGGGCAATTCATAGAGTAAGGATGTTAAAAAACATCCGGTCTGTCGCCGGTTGTTTTGACTGAAGGCGCTGGTAGAGAGAAACATAATTACGTATCCTTTTAACTGACTTTCAACCCGGAGTCTGTTTATATCTGCAGCACAGTTCTGTGGGACATACTATAGAATTTTTCACACTTTTACCTCTTCTATTCTTATTCATCTTCTATTCTTAATGATACTAAATACAGTCCGTTGTTGATTAATATATATTACAATATTTATAAAATATATTTTTAACACAACCGATCTGAATAAAAATAAAATCTTAACGAAAATATTTCTAAACAGCTATTACAATTTTTAAGAAGTCGCAAAAAGTGGAAAATTAAACGAAAATTTACTCCTGGTTTAACCAACTTTATTGAAAATGTCCGGTCGGGTCCCTTTCTGGTAATAAATTTAAGTTCTAAGTTTCAACTGAATCCAGAATCCTGGTTGAGGGGGCTAAGAAGCCCTATGATGGCGACATCGTGTTAAGGAACACCTGGTCGCTCGGGGAACAATATAACAGAATAATTGCAACCTCAAGAAATTTAGGGGGAATTTTATAGTTTAAATAGGAAATAGGATTCTGGTTCGTGGGAAATTGGAACTGGGACTTGAAAGGAGGTAATTTATTATTAGAAGTTATTTGTGGAAAATTTAAATTAAGGGACAAGTGGGTTTAAGAGCGGCTCTTTTATTTTATTTTATTTTTCAGTGGCCTTTTTTCAGTTTTGTGGGAGGCCTATTATCTTGGTGAGGGGAAGGCATGCATTTTACTGAACGTGGACTAAAGGTATAATTTAAGGTAGGGGTTAGTTTATGATTTCAGGGGAGACGGAAAGGGTAGAGTTTAGCATAATCACCGGCCTTTTTATCTTCTGAGTGTTTATTAATTTAAAATGGCGGCTCTTTTCAACTTTGTACGATATTCCATTCTTTAAATATTTTGTTTACACACACCTATACCAGCCAATACGTAAAAATATTTTTTTTCATTTCAGGCGGCCTGAAATGTGT
This sequence comes from Catonia carolina, assembly GCA_035578175.1. Lineage (NCBI taxonomy): Eukaryota > Metazoa > Arthropoda > Insecta > Hemiptera > Achilidae > Catonia > Catonia carolina. The sequence goes on along the minus strand of JAQMRL010000013.1, from coordinate 8,508,328 downwards.
AATTCTATAAAAATTCGATTTCGAAAAATCGACATGAAAATCAAATAACTTACTTATCTATTATATTCATATGGAATAGCAGAAAATTACAACAGTCTATATAAAAAAACGATAGTTTTGTGGACATATTTGCACAATGTTGCCCATAACAGACAGGTGGAGTGTCAAATTATTTACACTCAATCCGTTAGTTGCAGGGCTAAAATAAATAGTTCTGTTTCTTATCACATGGTCAGCCAATTAAATGACGGAATCATTTAAAACAGAAGAGGTAGAGGTGTAAAAGACACTAGTCAGAGTTATCTCGTCTGAAAGTAATTGATTTTATACAGCCAGACCCTGTGGTGAATGAAGTGAAAGTGTCATTTGCCGAGTGGAAAATATATGCTTTTCAGAGGGCCTGGCATACTGATAAGTGTACTTTTCCACTCAGTGAGGAAGGCATAGGTAAACCACCTCACTCCTCGATTTACTTAGTAAAACCTCTACAGGTTCAAACCAGCCTTTTGGCTGATGACCTAAACAACGACATTGCAGAATGGAACAGAAACCCTTACTTGATAGATGCAAAAATTACAAAACACACAACAACAAATGGTTTACAGAAAATTAAAAAGATATGAAGGTGTTAGACAGGATAGACGAAAAATATAAATTCAGAAAAAATTATAAAAGAATTTTAAGAGATCCTAGAAAAAGAGAAGACGATGAACGTCAACAAGAAGTCATTAGAAGAAAGAAAGGAATGCAAGTGAAACAATAAAAAGGTTAAAAAAATGGATTGCCCCATAACAGGCAGGTAGAGTATTAAATTATTTGTACTCGATCTGCTAATTTCAGGGCTACAAAAAATAGTTTTCTTTTCTCTCTTATCACGTGGTTAGCCAATTATATGAATGAAGCATTAATTACGAGCAGAAGAGGTAGAAATGTAAAATACATTAATCAGAGTTGTCTCCTCTAAGAGAAATGAATTTCATCGTACAAACAAACCCTGTTGTGAATAAAGTGACAGTGTCATTTTCAGGGTGGAAAGTAAATGATTTTTAGAGGGCCTGGCATGCTGATAAGCACACTTTTCAACTCAGTTAAGAAGGTAATTGTACCTAAACCACCTCATTCCTAATTTTACAACATAAAATAAAACATAAACAACATCAGGAAAAAATAAAATAAAAGAAGAAAAATATAAAAATGACAGGAGGAAACATCAGACGTGTAAAAAACTTATTTAACGTGGTCTTAAATAGGCTAAAAAAGATAAACCCACCAGGTTGGTCAAGAGGTGAAGTCGTCGCCAAAATCAGCTGTTTAACAGCTAATTTTCGGAGACGAAGGTTCCTGGTTCAAATCCTAGTAAAGATAGTTACTTTTATACGGATTTGAACGCTAGACAGTGGTTACCGGTGTACTTCAATGGTTGGGATTCAATTAACCATACTCTCTCAGGAATGGTCGACCTGAATCTATACAAGACTACACCTCATTTACACGTCATCATTCTCATCTCATTGGGTCATGGGGTTGCTTATTGTTCTGAATTGAACAGATTGCAACGTACACACATTAGAGATTACAAAAAACAATAAAAAAAAGAAAAAAAAATACATACATTCTATGTACACAAATTATAATAGTCATTAAACAGAAAATAGGCATTATTTTGTAAATATGGTAGTAAATATTTTGTTTTCTAAACAGAATCGATTATTTTTTACCTGATATATAGAAGACGGTGTTGTATATAATGAACAGTACTCGTCGTTTCAGTAAACGAAATCACACTGCAAACAAAAAAACAAAACCATATTACTGAAATTAATTTTACAAATCGTAAATTACTGCCAAATATTCATTTGCATCCACTATAAATACATTTTATTACAGTTTTTAGGGATTATGTAGAATTCAACGAAGAGACTTCGCTTTAAATATATTATACCACTTACGGCATGTCATAAAAGTTTCATTATAGCCACTTTAGAGGTCCTATTTGTTTTTTTTTTAATTTCGGGAACATACAAACGATAAAAAAACCGCTTAAGGTAAAAAAAAAAATATATTAATATAGTGAATAACTTCCAAGTGCCAAGTTATTTCACTGATATAATGAACTACGAGGGTTATCCAGAAAATAACCTCCGTTTTGAAATAAAAAGTAAACGAGTGAAGATACAAAAACTTTATTATATACATATTAGAACTACAGTTTTCTCTATTTTTCGACATAGTCGCCAAACAGATTCAAGCACTTGTCGTCTTTGGAACAGTCTTTGAAATACCCTCTGCATAAAAATCTGCCGCCTGTGAATGTAGCCAACCATTCACGGCGTTTTGAAGCTCTTCGTCATTGGCGAACCGTTCAGATGCAAGCCACCGCTTCATGTTCGGGAACAAGTGAAAGTCACTAGGAGCCAAGTCCGGGCTGTATAGAGGATGATCGAAAACGTCCCATTTAAACTTGGCCAAAAGTTCATTTGTTCTTCGAGCTGTATGAAGGCGAGAAAACAAATGAACTTTTGGCCAAGTTTAAATGGGACTTTTTGATCATCCCCTATACAGCCCGGACTTGACTCCTAGTGACTTTCACCTGTTCCCGAACGTGAAGCGGTGGCTTGCATCTGAACGGTTCGCCAATGACGAAGAGCTTTAAAACGCCGTGAATGGTTGGCTACATTCACAGGCGGCAGATTTTTATGCAGAGGGTATTTCAAAGACTGTTCCAAGGTACGACAAGTGCTTGAATCTGTTTGGCGACTATGTCGAAAAATAGAGAAAAACTGTAGTTTTAATAAGTAGGCTATATATTAAAATTTTTTGTATCTTCACTCGTTTCCTTTTTATTTCAAAACGGAGGTTATTTTCTGGATAACCCTATATACAGACGGGCAGATCTATGGGAGAATGAAGGTTAAATACACTACGTCATAAACACTTATTTTCAAGCTACAATATACGCATGACAGTGGTGGGAGTATTATCTCCAACGATGGTGCGAGAATGAAGCCAAATAGAAGCGTACTGAATACGTTCATAATTTCTACTTCCATGAAGTTCACGGGTATACTGTATGAATCTAAGCTTTGTGCAGCTGCGGGATGAAGAGGAAAGACGAAGTACCAGACTGCTGTTACTTCATAACACTGTACTAATCCCCTCATTGCTCTTCGCTGGGCAGTAGCCTGCATAGTGCGGTGACATACGTGGGTGTTGTTTTCACTATTCGCTGTAGACGGCGACACAGAATATGTAGTTTGGATAGTACGCTTGACTACTACAAACATAATACAAGTAAAACGTTACTACTACTAACGCAATCTCTCACAGTAGTAGTGACGTAATGCATACCTCTCAACTGCACAAAGCTTAGAAACGGGCAGTATCTTTTCAACGAAATTACAAAACCGTTTATTTTATAATTCATTCACGATTTTAAACTCATAAATACATAATTTCGGTTTCTATTTACTTTATAGTTTTAAATTTTTCCCATGACAAGACAGGTGGAGTGTTAAAATTATTAGCACTCGATCTGCTATTTCCAGTGCTACAAAAAATAGTTTTGTTTCTTATCGCATGGTCAGCCAATTAAATGACTTAATCATTTAAGAACAGAAAAAGTAGAGGTGTAAAAGACACTATAATGCATTTCATGGCTGATGAGCTCTGCTGTTTCACGCGTTTAGACCAATCAGAACGTTTGCCAGCGTTGTCAGATTGTGCGAATGTATCAGCCTGACTAACATTACGCGCGCAAGCGTATAAGAGCCACTGTAGTTCACTCGTGTATTGCAACTCGTACTGAACATATCGATTATAGAGTGCGTTAATATGCAATACTTTATAATATAATCAGCTGGTTGTATATTCATAGATTGTTGTTGTTCAGGTCATCAGCCAAAAGGCTGGTTTGAACCTGTAGAGGTTTTACTAAGTAAAACGAGGAGTGAGGTGGTTTACCTTTGCCTTCCTCACCGAGTGAAAAAGTACACTTATCAGCATGCCAGGCCCTCTGTAAAGCATATATTTTCCACTTTGCAAATGACACTTTCACTTCATTCACCACAGGGTCTGGCTGTATAATGAAATCCATTACCTTCAGACGAGATAACTCTGATTTGTGTCTTTTGCACCTCTACCTCTTCTGTTCTTAAATGATTCAGTCATTTAATTGGCTGACCATGTGATAAGAAACAGAACTATTTATTTTAGCCCTGCAACGAACAGATTGAGTGTAAATAATTTGACACTCCACCTGTCTGTTATGGGCATGTTCATAGATTATAATTGTTATTGAAAGACAAAAAAAAAGTTGACGAAATATATAACAGAGCTACGAAAGCAAGTATTGGCAATGTTGTTGGCAAAACATTGGCTACCTATGAAGTGAGTAGGGGGCAATGCGTACGTTCAGAGCTCATCAACTTTGAACAATGGTATAGTCAGAATTAGGCCTACCTCTTGTGAGACTCGTGAATTTCATTTCAGAGCCAGACACTGTGGTGAATGAAGTGAATGTGTCATTTGCAGGGTGGAAAGTATTTTTCTTTTAAGAAGGCCTAGCATGCTGATAAGCATACTTTTTACCACTCTTCGTTGTTTTACATAGTAAAGCATCTGCAGTTTCAAACCAACCTTTCGGCTGATGACCTAAACAACAAATATACTTGCCAAAATATCGCTCAATAAATAAAATACGTGTGGGCATGTATCAAATCTTATTAGACAAATTGGTAAAACAGGTCTACAAAGCTCAACACTTAGCACTAAGTCTACAGAACTTAACACTGTATGCGCTAAAAGAGTTTGATATTTCAAAACCTCTATTTCGTAGACAGATGCATAGTTACCATATATCTGGCAGATTCGTCTGAAAAAACAGTCCATACGTTTGAACCCATTTTCCTAATAATTCCCTGATTTCAATGAACGGTAGATACCTTACGTATGCGCAATACAAAGGATGAAAATCATAGTGGTATCGTTGAGGTCAGATGGACGGCGATTGTCCGATCTGTCAATAATTTACTTAATGGTGGCCATTCGGATTGAGTTCCGAAATTGTTTAACGCAAAAATGGAATTAACCGTTGTTTATAAGTTAGTGTGGGTGTGAATGAATGAATGAATGAATGAATAAATGAATGAGAGAGAGAGAGGGGGGAGGGGGAGGGAGAGAGAGAGAGACAGGCTAGGCAGATTGAGTAAAGAGTGAGAAGGGATGAGTTGACAAATTATGTAGACAGACATATGGTACAGAATACAAGTGGGTCTTAATTGGATTATTGAGCCGAAACTCTATATAGGGTAGAATGTACACTGTCTACACACAAATGTAGATAGATTAGAACATGCGCATGCGCACACGCGTCACATCGGGCAATTTGCACAGTACAAATGGGCTTGATATAATTAAAAGGTAAACTCGAACGTTAAGCCGCCCGAGCGGAATACCTGCCTTGCCATGCCATGCCTTCCTTCTCTGGATGTTCGTCGGCCACGATCCTCAATTAATTTCTCTCGGTTTAGTTGTCCGATTGCACTTGCTCTTTCTCTTCCAACATATTCAGTTCGGGCAGGCCGGAGTCGACGACTACGAGAGGGGGGAGAAAGAGAACTAAACATTCAAGCATGAGCGCTCTTGCACAATGCACGCTACTGGCACGGATCACGCAACCACTTCAAACGTTCCTCCTTCACACAGTGCAACGCAATACTACAACATAACGTCGGAAAAAACTTTTACTCGACAACAATCCACTTTACTACTACAATACAACTATCATTTTCAATTCTTTACATTGTAATTCCATCTGTACAGTACTAAATAATATTAACTATCACGCTAACATCAGTAGGGTGTATTTAACTAATTTTTTTCGGCTTCACTTCATACATTTATTCGTATACAGGTACATTTAAAAAAATACTCCATATAACAAGGTTAAATTGCTTCTTTACAAGCAAGTGCTAAAACCGGTATGGACATATGGCCTGCAGATCTATGGGTGCACCAAAACAAGCAACTTAAACATTATCCAAAGGTTCCAAAACAGAGTGCTTCGGAACACTGTAAACGCTCCGTGGTATGCCCGCAACAGCGACATCCATCGTGACTTACAAGTGAACACAGTAGCAGAAGAAGTGTGCAAGTGTGCCACAAAACATGAAGATCGTCTTTATGATCACATCAACATTGAAGAAGCAATTCAACTGTTGGATAACAGTGTAATAGTTAGGCGTCTGAAAAGACGAAAGTAGATCTAGTGTGTCAAAAAAACTATTAAAAATATTGTTTAACTATAAATTACATTTAAGTCTTGTAAATAATTTAAGTTTCTAAAACTAATGATTAGCTATAAATATTATTATTAAGTTACTTTTAAGGCATGTTTATGTACATTTATATTATACAGGGTGATTCATGAAGTTCTCCCCCCACTTCTACAGCACATTGTACTAGTAAAAATAATGAAAAAATGTTATATAAACATAGGTCCGAAAACGCTTCGTTAGCGAGTTACAGCTAGCGAAAGATTTCGCCTGAATTCCTGGGCAAAGAGTAAAATAAAGCCATACTGAACTTTTGGAAAGGTTAATTAAGTAAGAAATGTCGTGGATTCTTATGTAATTTTACCTGATAAAGCTAATAAAATAGGTTTCAGAACTGTACCTGTAGTAGTTTTTGAGGGATTCACGGTTAAATGCAAAAAATTGGGGCACGAAACAACGTTTTTTTAAGTTTCATGTACAATAACTTTGTTAAATTGGTAATAAATACATAAAATCAACAAACATTAATTGTAGAGAATTTAATTCTGAGAAAATTGATATAATCAAAGTCCAAAATAAAACAGAAATAAGTATCAAAAAATCGATTTTATTCAGTATAATACATTACTAGTTTTAAGCAAAATTAATCAGGTTGGGCCAACCGTACGCACCTTTTTATAATAGATGTTCGAAAATGAGGCCATCATTATCAATACATTTTGCAGCACGTTTGTGTATTGCTTTTGTTGCGTTTCTTAATTTTTCAGGGCTTCCCTGTATCTGCACAGCCGAATCCATAATACGGGCAATTAATTCATCACGAGAATTCACTTTTGTCTTGTATACAATGTCTTTCATCCATCCCCAGATGCAATAATCCAATGGAGATAGATCTGGGGATCTTGGTGGCCAAGGGTGAGGCCGTCATGCTGGAAGTACAAATTTTGTCTGAGACGTAAAGGAACATTCTCTAACAGCTGCGGCAACTCTTCTTGAAGGAAATGCAAATACAACTCAGCATTTAGGCGTCCAGGTAATATGAAAGGTCCAATCAGCCGATTGTGCAAAAGGCCACACCAGACATTGACGCTAAATCGGTGTTGAAAGTTCTGTTCCACTACCTCATGTGGATTTTCTTCTGCCCATGAGTGTTCATTGTGCAAGTTATTGACACCATCCCGAGTGAATTGTGCCTCATCCGTAAACAAAATACGCTTGTAGAGTTGATTATTAATATTCAAAAAGTTGCAAAACTCCAAGCGAAGCGGACCATCCCCTGGCTGTAGATGTTGAACCTTTTGTTTATGAAACGGATAAAATTTGTTTCGATTTAGTGACCTCCACACCGTTGACTGCGAAACTTCTATCCGCCTAGAAATACGTCGTGTACTTACACCTGGACTGCGATGAACAGCATTAATAACAATATCATCATCAAGTTGGACAGCTCGTTCATAATTGGTTCTAGTACTTGGTAGTGATCCTGTTTCCCGAAGAGTACGAAAAGTTCCTGAAATTGTTTTGGTATCTGGAATCCTCCTATTAGGGTAACGTAGTTCATATTCTACTACAGCAGCTCTAGCATTACCATTACAGTAACCCAAAATAAAAACCATATCAGCGTATTCCTCTGATGTAAATAAGTAAGGCATTTTTTCGCTGAATAAACAATCGAATTATAACTCACAAAAAAATTGCATTTAATAACACGATTCACAGAACCCGATCTCCTGCTGTAGCTTTCAAAACACCACTAATACACAGTTCTAACGTAACAGTACAGAATACCATTGTTGATCAGCTGTTATTCGTGCGTTACCAACTTAGAAATTAATAAAACAAAAAACTGCATTTCGATTATTAGTAAACAATAATTGGAAAATGTTTGCTTCATTTATTTTCGAACATTTAATGTAAATTTTTATTTAAAAAAAAAATACAACGTAATAAAACATGATATTTTTATTTACAAACAAATTTATTTAACAGTTCATCTTGTTTTCTCAATTTATCTCATCATTAAGGAACAAACATTTTGTTTTTGTTTTATTTTAACTAAATACCGTACGGTATTTCTTTACAGATAGTAATGTATTATACCGAATAAAATCGATTTTTTGATACTTATTTCTGTTTTATTTTAGACTTTGATTATATCAATTTTCTCAGAATTAAATTCTCTACAATTAATGTTTGTTGATTTTATGTATTTATTACCAATTTAACAAAGTTATTGTACATGAAACTTAAAAAAACATTGTTTCGTGCCCCAATTTTTTGCATTTAACCGTGAATCCCTCAAAAACTACTACAGGTACAGTTCTGAAACCTATTTTATTAGCTTTATCAGGTAAAATTACATAAGAATCCACGACATTTCTTACTTAATTAACCTTTCCAAAAGTTCAGTATGGCTTTATTTTACTCTTTGCCCAGGAATTCAGGCGAAATCTTTCGCTAGCTGTAACTCGCTAACGAAGCGTTTTCGGACCTATGTTTATATAACATTTTTTCATTATTTTTACTAGTACAATGTGCTGTAGAAGTGGGGGGAGAACTTCATGAATCACCCTGTATATTTATTTATATTTGCATAAATTGTTAAATTAATGTTTAAATTAACCATAGGATTAAGATAGAGATTTTAGAAATTAATATGTGTACCTATAGTACACTGTGTAAGTGGCATTAGAAATTAAGTGCTAGCATCAGTGGGTGACTGCATGGTTATACAAGGGGAGGGAAATAATATCGCTAAAGAAAAACTGATCGTTAGTTTTAAGTAACTAGTTGCAGTAGATTTAAAATTAAAATTTAAAAAAAATAATATAACAAGGTATATATATTGTTGTTGTTTAGGTCAACAGCCGAAAGGCTGGTTTGAACACCTAGAGGTTTCAGTAGTAAAAACGAAGAGAGAGGTGGTTTACAATAGTAAACCACCTCTCTCTTAGTTTTTAATTAATTAATTAATTGCCTTCGTCACTGAGTTGAAAGAGTATGCTTATCAGCATACCAGACCCTCCGAGCACACTCTTTCCACCCTGAAAATGACACCTTCACTTCATTCACCAAAGGGTCTGGCTGTATAGTGAAATTCATTACTCTCAGACGAGATAACTCTTAACTAGTATCTTTAACACGTCTACCTCTTCTGTTCCTAAATAGTTCAGTCATATAATTGGCTGACTATGTAATAAGAGGTAGAGGTGTAAAAGACACTTATCAGAGTTATCTCCTCTGAAATCTTATAATTCAAATTGCAAGTGAAAATACATGAACCGTTTAAAAAACAAGAGTAACAAATAGGCCTAATATGAAGTAACAGAGGCCGACATTACAAATACGGATTAACACAAAAGCAGTAGCAGTACAAAGAGAAACTGATTAGCATTTAAAAAGAATGTTATCAGATCATTTACCTTAATTATCTAGTCGTCTATTTCCTTAAACAGTTTTAGGCGCATCTAATGTAACGCGATCTAATAAAATAAGGAAATATTCACGCCGCTACTAAATTAATTCATCATTAAATCGATGAAATAAAAAGAGAAAGTGGCGCCTCGGTCGGTGATGCAGTCATTTTAACCGGTATTTTTTTTTTTAATTCCTAAAATGTGTACGTTGCAATCTGTTCAATTCAGAACAATAAGCAACCCCCATGACCCAATGAGATGAGGATGATGTGTATGAAGTGTAGTCTTGTACAGACTCAGGTCGACCATTCCTGAGAGAGTATGGATAATTGAACCCCAACCATCAAAGTACACTGGTAACCACTGTCTAACATTCAAATCCGTATAAAAGTAACTACCTTTACTAGGATTTGAACCAGGAACCTTCGTCTCCGAAAATCAGCTGTTAAACAGCTGATTTTGGCGACGACTTCTCTAGACCAACCCGGTGAGTTCGGTACTTTATTTTTTATTTTAGTTTTTTTTTTTTTATTAATTTAACGTCGCATCAACATCAAGGTCATTAGCGACGACGTTGGGGTGTAACTTTGTGTAATGAGGATGAAATGATTATTTTGTAACGTATGAAAATATGCCGTGCCTGAGTGGGATTCGAACCCAGGACCGCATGATGAGAGGCGAGCACGTTACCAACTGCGCCAATGCGGCCGGCTATTTTAGAGCTTGTTTAGCCACAATGGACCACTTTAGTCAATTTGGAAGCTTTCAGTCTTTTTTTGGCGTGATATTCTTTCATGTTCTGAGCACGCTTCTGTTTGGCTGCTTCTGACAAGTCCCTCTTCTTATACTCTCTTTTCTGTGTCGTAAGCCGATGGTTGTGGTCCTTGATGACCTGTTTGTATTTGGGTGATTCTTCCGTTAGATCTTTGTGAGTTAGTCCAAGTTCTTGTGATCCCTTTTGATGTCTTTATGCCATATGTATACGTTACCAGCGTCCGTTTTTTGTATAACTGCATGGTCAATTATTCTACATAAAAGTCTGGTGTTTGGTGTTCTTAGGATATGTTCAAAGTACGACAGTCGTTTCTTGCGCATGGCCACTGTTATTGGTTCTATGTCTCTGTAGACTTGATCGTTAGATAAAAGACTGTAGTGATTGTCTACCTTGTGCTTCTTGTTTATGCATGTTGTGAGTGGTACTTTATTTATTTATTTATCAAGAACAAATATACAAAATAAAGATGAACACAAAATACAGATCAGTTATCCGAACTAATTGGGACCAGAGCAGTTCTGATAATCACATAGTTCGGATAATTAAATATGCTAAATACTGTAATTTGATACACTCCACCGTAAAAATGCAATAGGCCTACAATTAACTCTCCGTATTTGCGGTTCCATTTTTAGTTAACGTTTTCGGTATTCGCAGTAACCTAAATTCAATATTCGCTGTTAGTTACGAATGAAAACAATTTAAAAAACATGAAAAAATACATAAAAAAGATGATTGTGAAAATAAAATATTCTGCAGAACATAAAAAACGTAGTAAATGAAGCGAATTTTTGAAAAAAAATTCTAAAACCCGTTTTTGACAAAATCGCACGAATGAACTACTACATCCAGTAGACCGATTTTGATGAAAATGTTCATATCAGTTCTTCTAGTGGTACCTAACTTAAGTTCTAAGATTCAACTTCGTACGATATAGCCCGTACGTATATTCTTTCACACACACCAATCGGTAAAAACATATTTTTCTGAGTCAGGGTTTCCGAAAGCATGTATATCCCATGAAAAAACACGATTTCTAAACATACGACATGAAAACAATATTTTCCTTCCATATATATTTATATTTGCCCATAACAGACGGCTGCGAGTGTTAAAATTAATTATTTGCACTTCATCTCTTAGTTCCAAGGCTACAAAAATAGTTCCGTTTCTTATCACATGGCCAAGCAATTAAATGACTGAATCATTAAAGAACAGAAAAAATAGAGGTGTAAAAGACACTTAACAGAAATATCTCCTATGAAAGTAATGCATTTTATTATACAGCCAGACCCTGTGGTAAATGAAGAGTGACTGTATCATTTGCAGGGTGGAAAGTAGATGCTTTACAGAAGGCCTGGTATCCTGATAAGCGTACTTTTCAACCCGGTGAGGAAGGCAATTGTAAACTACTTCACTCCTCGTTTTACTTAGTAAAGCCTCGAGAGGTTTCGACCAGCTTTTCGGCTGATGACTTAAACAACAAACAACAGCAACATATACATGTAGGGTTAGAGAAAGTATAGGGTTAGATAGTAGGCCCTATAGATGTAGGGTTAGAGCAGTGTATAGATACTGAAGTCACGAGATTGCCTTTTGCGTATGGATGGGCTGTGAGGAAGGGAAGTAAAATATTTGCAGTGCTGCCAACCTCAACAGTGAGACACTATTCGTACCTTTCACTACCGTGCAGTTTCTAGATATATTTTGTAACCTGTGGTTTATTCCGAGAAAATGTTTTCTTCATAAACCTAATAAGAAATAAATATGACCTGTAGTATTTAGCCTATAGCTTAATTACATAACTAAAGTCATGTACAGCCTCTCTTAGCTTGGTCCTAATGTAAACAAATAATGACGTCACAGAGCATGCGCATTATATTAAAAATGTGTACACGCTGATTAAAAAGTAACAACAAAATACTTTCAAAAGTATTTAAATAAAAAATACTTTTAAAAGTATTTTTCTAAATGAAATCGTTAGGGCTACATCATATTACGACTGATGTTTTTAGTAGGTAGTTTAAGTACTTATAATTTAAAAAATAGTTAACTTAATAGGAATAGGACATCCGTAAAGTCGGAGACTCTAGCGTGCACCCTGTAGTAGGTGGCTTTCGTTTGTGGACAGTAGGAGCAAACTAAGAACGGCTAAACTGCAGAAATGTTTGATTAACTGTAATTATGAATGAATCGCTTTCTTTACTATTGCTGTCATCGGTGTTTTCATTATCAGTCTCTCTAGTATCTACCTAACCCTTTTCTTTTTTTACCAGTTGTCAACAAAACTGTGAAAGAATAGTTTCTTGACGACCTTAATTTCCTTCTTTATTTTCGAATTGTAGAAAGAGAAACATCACAATAGTTGGCCGCTCGCTCACAGCTAAATGTCGAGAAACCGACATTTCTGTAACAAACAATTAACCCACAAAAGGTTCCGCGATATACTGTAAACGCTCTGGGTATAGTATAAGTTGTTATGTTTGTTGTTGTGAAATTAAAGCAGTCGCGCATGCGCACTGATGCTTTCCCCCTTTACCCCTCGTTGCAAACAAGGGCAAACTCAAGACTCAAGTGACTATAAACGAGAAAAGTGAAAATAAAGCGAAATATTCATCAAAATCGGTCAAGTAGTTTATGAGATTACTACCTCACATACAAAAATACAAACGAATAAACTTTCTATCGTCATAAATAAGTAAACCCACCGGGTTGGTCTAGAGGTAAAGTCGTCGCTAAAATCAGCTGATTTTCGGAGACGAAGGTTCCTGGTTCAAATCCTAGTAAAGGTAGTTACTTTTATACGGATTTGAATGCTAGACAGTGGTTACCGGTGCACTTTGATGGTTGGAGTTCAATTAACCATACTCTCTCAGGAATAGTCGACCTGAGTCTGTACAATTCATTTACACGTCATACACATCATTCTCATCTCATTGGGTCATGGGGTTGCTTATTGTTCTGAATTGAACAGATTGCAACGTACACACATTAGGAATTACAAAAAAAAGAAATAAATAAGTAAGGATGAACGTGGTGTTTAAAACAAGATGATTTTTGTGGTTAATAGTGTGTGGAAAGGCGGCGACGACGACTGCTGTTCCGTAACTGATACGTCTGTGTGTACATGCTGTCTGTTATTTTGTATCTAATAGAGAGCGTTAATTGGACGCCATCAAGTAAGACAAGAAAACACGGGGGGGGGGATGGGAAATGGTTTCTAGTTGTTAGTATAGTGTAGTGTAAGTAAGAAGCGAAAGCGGAAATGGTAGGTACTTCCTGCGGAAATGCCACAACGAACGAGTAAGAAGGAAAACAACTAGGCAAAGCATTCAGGCATTTAGGCATTTAGGCGCGTGTGGATGGGATGATTTGGCTCGGGCTTAACTTAAACAACTTAGGACCGGGCTTCTCCTCTCTCTTTCCCTTCATTTCGTTCGATCCACCAAACTCCACCACCACCACCGACTCACTTCCTGATAATTTTCAGTACAGCTACTGTTTAATCACACTTAAAAGCTAACAACGTAATAGGTCTTATGTAAGTAATAAACCGACCCCTTCGTCGTCTTCAAATTTCACCCGCCTTAAATATTTAACCACCTTTTCTTGGTTTCAGATTGCCGCGTAAATTAACAAACCTACCGTCGTATTACATAAATGTCAGCCGGATAACTTTAACGTAACTACCAGTAATTTCATTTCCCGTACCATTTTCAATTTTATATCACTAACGATTAAGAAATCGAAAATAAATTTTACTAATTTATTTAAAAGGAATTTTTTTTATTTATTAATTTAATTCACTTCACTCACCGCACAGTTTGTCGGTATAATAAAATTCATAACTCTCAAAGGAGACAACTCTACCTCTTCTATTGTTAAATGCTTGTCATATAAATTGGGTGACCATGTGACAAGAGAGAAAACTTTTTTTTGTAGCTCTGGAACTAGCAGATCGAGTGCAAATAATTTAACACTCAATCAACCTGTTATGAGTAGACGGTTTATTCTACCTTACTTAAAAAAGTCTGTTGTTGTTTAGGTCATCAGCCGAAAGGCTGGTTTGAACCTCTACAGGTTTTACTAAGTAAATCAAAGAGTGAGGTGGTTTACCATTGCCTTCCTCACTGAGTGGAAAAGTACACTTATCAGCATGCCAGGCCCTCTGAAAAGCATACATTTTCCACTCTGCAAATGACACTTTCACTTCATTCACCACAGGGTCTGGCTGTATAATGAAATCCATTACTTTCAGAGGAGACAACTCTGATTAGTGTCTTTTACACCTCTACCTCTTCTGTTCTTAAATGATTCAGTCATTTAATTGGCTGACCACGTGATAAGAAACAGAACTATTTATTTTAGCCCTGCAACGAACATATTGAGTGTAAATAATTTGACACTCCACCTGTCTGTTAAGGGCAGTAAAAAAGTCTGTGATGATGAAAAAGTTTCTTTGCCTTCGTAATTCAAACTTTTTTCAAAAATTTCAAAAAAAATATTCAAAAAATGTTATATTACAGTACTACAAAGTTTATATTTCTGCAAAATGTAAAGTAATATTTTTTGTTAGGTCTGGACCCGAAGCGGGCTGAACCGAAGAGAGGTTACTGTACTAAGTGTAAACCGGATGATTCATGAGTTTCTCCCCTCACTTCTACAGCGCATTTTACTAGTAAAAATAATGAAAAACTGTAATATAAACTAAGGTTCGAAAGATTCAACTAGGTTCAATTCATAGTAGGAAAGATTCAACAAACTCGCAAAATCCGCAAAACACACACAAAATGTTTACAATAAAAAGTGTCTTTCAATAAATTCAAAACTCCGGCATTACAACACCGTAATTCTTCCGGAGATCACATATACAGCAGCGAAACAATCTTCAGTCTCAGGAAGATAAACACGGAGCACAGAATCTCAAAATTGGAGCGTCGGATCATCAGGAGATGTCTGAACAAAAGATGTTTCTCTGATAGGATATGGAAACCCGTCTCGAAAGAAGAAGTATACAGAAATACAGGACCTCTAGCAGACCAGATGAGGAAAAAGAGAATTTCCTTCTTTGGACATCTCTTGAGGACCGGCTCTTCCAGAATCTCAAAACAAATCATCAACTTTTTCCTTAACAGAAAAGCTCAGCCCCACTGGATCACGGAAATTAAGGAGGACATGGACGGGCTCCAAATCTCACTTGAGGACCTCAAAACAAAATCCGGAAATTACCACAGGCTGAAGACCACGAGACTTGAACAGCAGAAACCGACGAAACGACAGAAAGTTGTGTATTCTGACAAGGAACGGCAGAGAAGATCGGATGGATTGAAAGAATACTGGAGAAAGTTCAAGGAGGGAAACATCAGGAAAGGACTCCAAAAACTGAAAAATTCAACCGCAAAAATTGAAATGAGTTGTTTTTAGTTTGATGAACTTATGTAGTCCTATGGGGCTTTAAAAAAAAAAACATGGGTTCGAAAACACTTCGTTAGGAATTAACAGCTAGCGAAGTATTTCGGCTTGATTCCTGGGGAAAGAGTGAAATAAACCAAACTGAACTTCTTAAAAGGTAAGTTAAGTGGCAAATTTTATAGTTTCTTATATATTTTGCTTACTGGCTACAAACATCTACCCAGGAATCATACCGAAATATTTCGCTAGCTGTAACTCGCTAACGAAGTGTTTCCGGACCTATGTTAATATAAAATTTTTCATTAGGCCCCTACTTTTACTAGTAGAATGCGCTGTAGAAGAGGGGGAGATGCTAATGAATCACCCTGTATACATACACATAACACAGTACGGAGTTAATTAGAACAGAGTAGTATATATATATATATATATATATATATAGATGGCGTTGCTAAGTTACACATGGTATACTGGGGTTGACACATTAATATTAATACTGTACAGTATTACAATCAAATATGATGCATTTGTAAGCCATCTGTTATTGTTACAATATTATACGGCTCTGTTAATGGGAAAGGAAGGAGCGGATGAGAAACCACACGCAGACTGAGACAAAGACGATGGCGATGACGAAGACGAGAACGCCTGATTAAACCATCCCACCAACCGACTGGCGTTACAACAAACGCTACATTATATAGTACTACACTAACATTAATTGCACGCCTAATAATTTTGTAGTTCATATGTTTGGTAGCTGGCATCTGGAAATAACAAAAACAAGAAAAAAAAACACAACATTGTGTGTGAGCTTATGACCCAAACGATAAAGTGAAAACAAATATGAACTAAGATTATTTATTTTTATTTCTACACTCAAAAAATTTGCTCATATTAAACAGGAGGTGTGTAAAATTATTTACACTCAATCTGTTCGTTGCCTGCCCATAACAGACAGGTGGAGTCAAATTATTTACTCTCAATCTGTTCGTTGCAGGGCTAAAATAAATAGTTCTGTATCTTATCACATGGTCAGGGAATTAAATGACTGAATCATTTAAGAACAGAAGAGGTAGAGGTGTAAAAGACACTAATCAGAGTTATCTCCTCTGAAAGTAATGAATTTCATTATACAGCCAGACCCTGTGGTGAATGAAGTGAAGGTGTCATTTGCAAAGTGGAAAATATGTGCTTTTCAGAGGGCCCGGCATGCTGATAAGCGTACTTTTTTATTCAGTAAGGAAGGCAATGGTAAACCACCTCACTCCTCGTTTTACTTAGTAAAACCTCTACAGGTTCAAACCAGCCATTCGGCTGTAAAACAGTCGCTATAACCCGAATCCGCAAGGGATCAGGAAAAAAATCGAGTTACAGAAATTTCGAGTTATGGAAAAATAACAACAAATCGGTAATTAAAAAATCTGGTGTGAAACACTCACACAACTTTCTCTTGCCAATGCAAATGATTAATAATAAACCTAACATTATTAATAAAATATTAGAAATAAACAAAAACTAACCTCAAAAACATAACCTTATTTTAATCATGAGTGAATGACGCAAAATGACAATCGAACTCAGTTTGGCTTAAAAATACGGAAAATCACGCTTTCACGCTAAACTAGGCTCTGTAGAGAAAAATGCTCTAAACAAAAGTTGTAGATCTTTTAATTTTCTATAAATTTAATTATATACACTTTTGTCGTAAAATGCATACTAAGACCGAAATGTTAAAAAAATCGATTTTTCTCACGTTTTCGTGAGAAAAAAAACAGAAAATCGCTAATTACCGCTAAACTAAGCGTTACACAAAAAATTGTTTGAAATAAAAGTTGTAGAATTTTATATTCTCTACAACTTTTATTATATAACGTTTTGCGCTAAAATGCATATTAAAGCCGCAATCTTAAAAAGAAAATGTTTTTACGTAAAAACAGCCTCAAGCAGAATTTCAGCAAACATGGCGCCTACCCTATATTATAGAGCATAAAAATGTAGTAAACCAGGCGATTTTAAAAAAAATCGTAGGACTAGTTTTTGAGAAAATCGCAAAAAAGTGAAAAATTACACGAATAAACTACTACTTCCGGTTGACCGATTTTGATGAAAATGTTCGTGTCGGGTCCGGTAGTAATATGTAACTTAAGTTTCAAGTTTCAAGTCCGTACGATGTTCCATTCTTGAGATATTCTGTTCACACACACACACAGACCAATCGCTAAAAACATGTTTTTTGGGTTCAGGGGGTCTGAAAACGTATAGATCCGGTGAAAACTCGATTTCGAAAAATCAACATGAAAACAATACTTTCCTTCCTATATATTCATATAGGCAAGAGAAAGTAAAAAATACCAAACCCAGAACATTTCACATAGGCTTATACAATAGCCTACAATATGTAAAATATGTAGGCTTACTGGACATTCATAAGTTTTCAATACAGTACTGTACGTTGCATTTAGTACCTTAGCTATAAGCTACAGTGTGTACTGTACATATTGTATACACTATACATTATTCCAAAATTACGCAATTTTAATTACAGTACATGCTGAATATGATATATTGTACCGACAGACTATGGTTCTATTGTTCTGCGATCCACCAACGATTCGTCGATTCAAAGAAATTCATTGTTTTGGATTACGATTATTAGGCCTACAAAGGCAACTGACTTTTGAGGGTCTATATTCTTTTATGGTCGAACATTTCCTCTTAAAATGAAAGAAGCAGGATTGCACCTACAGTTTTCAAAAGACCAAAACTGGTATTTTAAGAACTATGTACATAATTTCGTCAAAAGAAACTAAATAAATAGTTCGATTTAGAGAAATGACGGAATTTGAGTTATATATGGATTTTTACACAGTTAATGCATGGAAGGTTGAAGTGAACTGAAATTCAATTCGAGTTATAGAAGTTCAAGTGTAATAGACTACCATAGTGTCCCCGTGCGAATAAATTCTCACAATGTTCTTGGGTTACAAATCGTGATCAATAAATATATTTTTATTTTTTTTAATATTTTTAATGTGTGTACATTGCAATCTGTTTAATTCAGAACAATAAACAACCCCATGACCCAATGAGATGAGGATGATGTGTATGGTGTAGTCTTGAACAGACCCAGGCCGACCATTCTTGGGAGAGTATGGTTAATGGAACCTCAACCATCAAAGTACACCGGTAACCACTGTTTAGCATTCAAATCCGTATAAAAGTAACTACCTTTAATAGGATTCAAACCAGGAACCTTGGTCTCCGAAAATCACAGTTAAACAGCTGACTCCCGGCGACGACTTAAACTCTAGACCAACCCGGTAGGTAATAAATAAATTATGTAACAACAAACATAACTTTTCTTAGAAGAATGGTGAGTAAAGCACAGTAATACGATAATTTCATCCTGAAAAGAACGGTTTAAACCAAAACTTTAAATAAAACAACTTTAACACAGTGACTAATACAGACTAAATGTATAGTGAAATGGGAAGAGAGATAACATACATCCTGTACGCTTATGGAGTATGGGTATGAAAGGGATATATGAGGGAAACCGCATTGCCTTACGCTGTATTACCGCTACGTTATAAACGAAATTTACTCTTTTTCCACTTCATAAAATGAAGCTCATATTACCATGAATTTTCAATTTTATAACTTTTAGTCAAATTAGGAAAGAAAACTCTTTAAAACCATGTAAAAATTATAAAAATCCGTTCGTTAGAACTCTATATTTTAAGAGTTTAAATGCATTGGAAGCGATTTTGTGTTTTAGATAAAAACGATTTGTGAATTAGGTAATCAATAAGTGGAATTTCGCTCTGATTGGACTTCTTCATTGCTATTGAATTAGGAACTGAAGTTATAAGCTAAAACTTTGTAAGATATTCCGTTCATTGAGATATTTTATAGACAAACACACCCAGGTAATTTAAAAAATGATTTTTTATTATTCAGGGGGCCTGAAAACGTGTATTTCCGGTAAAAACTCGATTTAAAAAATCTACACAAAAATAATAGGGGAAAGGAGCCATGTATGGAATAGGGTCTTATTATGGAATACTAGTGTTTTTCCAGACAGGACGTTGGAAATCCTGATTTTCTCGCATCATTGGTTTTATCGACAGAAGCAACTACCGGATTCAAACAGACCAAATACAGTGTGTTTTTGTCAAGGTGATTACAATGAAGATAAAAAATCTGGTGTGAAAAACTCACACAACTTTCTCTTGCCAATGCAAATGATTAATAATAAACCTAACATTATTAATAAAATATTAGAAATAAACAAAAACTAACCTCAAAAACATAACCTTATTTTAATCACGAGTGAATGACGCAAAATGACAATCGAACTCAGTTTGGCTTAAAAATACGGAAAATCACGCTTTCACGCTAAACTAGGCTCTGTAGAGAAAAATGCTCTAAACAAAAGTTGTAGATCTTTTAATTTTCTATAACTTTTATTATATACACTTTTGTCGTAAAATGCATACTAAGACCGAAATGTTAAAAAAATCGATTTTTCTCACGTTTTCGTGAGAAAAAAAACAGAAAATCGCAAATTACCGCTAAACTAAGCGTTATACAAAAAAATGTTTGAAACAGAAGTTGTAGGTTTTTAAATTCTCTACAACTTTTATTATATAAGTTTTTGCGCTGAAATTTATATTTAAGCCGTAATATTAAAAAAACAACGTTTTTACGTGAAAACAGCCTCACCGAGAATTTCAGCAAACATGGCGCCTACCCTATCTTGTAGAGAATAAAAAATTGAGTAAAATAGGCGATTTTAAAAAAAATCGTAGGACCAGTTTTTGAGAAAATCGCAAAAAACTGAAAAATTATACGAATAAACTACTACTTCCGTTTGACCGATTTTGATGAAAATGTTCGTGTCGCGTCCGGTAGTGGTATGTAACTTAAGTTTCAAGTTTCAAGTTCGTACGATGTTCCGTTCTTGAGATATTCTGTTCACACACAGACACACACACACACACACACACACACACACACACACACACACACACACACACACACACAGACCAATCGCTAAAAACATGTTTTTTGGGTTCAGGGGGTCTGAAAACGTATAGATCCGGTGAAAACTCGATTTCTAAAAATCGACATGAAAACAATACTTTCCTTCCTATATATTCATATAGGCAAGAGAAAGTAATAATGTCGCTAAAGAAAACTTTTTTTTAAATTATATTTGTAAATTTAAGATTTTGTATTTTCTAGATGTGAAATAAACTATTTCTACAATTGATATAAAATTCACGTAATTTCAAAAAAGTCATAGAAAACCAGGAAAATGAAAAAATGAAAATGGTATTCCATGTTTGGTTGTTCTCCCCTACTTTTATTCCCTATAGCCTACATTCATTATTGTACGACAAGAGAAAGAAAAAATTGGGAATGTATTATTTTTAAGGTGGCCTTACTTCTTAAAAAAATCTGACCAAAATAACCTCAAATAAATATTGAAAAGACAAAAATTCATGTTCATGTATTCCTTTGTTTACTGAAAATACCTGATCGCAATTACGCCACGAGCGCGCTTACAAACTATTTATATCGAACAAACATAACAAAAGAAAAAGCAACAGTATTAATAAAACAAAAGCGCGAATAAATAAATTAATAAAATAGCTTTACGATAATAGACTGAGCATAAATCATTCATAAAATAATTACAGTCAGGAGTACTTATTTCCATTCATTAAAGCTAATAGTAATAAGTACTACGAAAAGGTTCTATTACAGTATTACTGCTATATGAGTACAAAATCTGGTGTGAAACACTCACACAACTTTCTCTTGCCAATTCAAATAATTAACAATAAACCTAACATAAGTAATAAAACATTAGAAATAAACAAAAACTAACCTCAAAAAACATTAGTGAAATACGCAAAATTAAAATCAACCTCAGTTTGGCTTAAAAATACGGAAAATCGCCCATTCACGCTAAACTAGGCACTGTACAAAAAAATGCTCAAAAAAAAGTTGTAGATCTCTTAATTTCCTATAAATTTAATTATAAACACTTTTGTCGTAAAATGCATTCTAAGGCCAAAATCTTAAAAAAATATATTTTTCACACGTTTTCGTGAGAAAAAAACAGAAAATTGCTAATTACCGCTAAACTAAGCGTTATACCAAAAAAATGTTTGAAATAAAAGTTGTAGAATTTTACATTCTCTACAACGTTTATTATATAATATTTTGCGCTAAAATGCATATTAAAGCCGCAATCTTAAAAAGAAAATGTTTTTACGTAAAAACAGCCTCACCAAGAATTTCAGCAAACATGCCGCCTACCCTATCTTGTAAAGCATAAAAAATTGAGTAAATCAGGCGATTTTAAAAAACATCGTAGGACCAGTTTTTGAGAAAATTGCAAAAAAGTGAAAAATTATACGAATAAACTACTACTTCCGGTTGACCGATTTTGATGAAAATGTTCGTGTCGGGTCCGGTAGTGGTATGTAACTTAAGTTTCAAGTTTCAAGTTCGTACGATGTTCCGTTCTTGAGATATTTTGTATACAAACACACACACACACACACACACACACACACACACACACACACGCACACACACAGACCAATCGCTAAAAACATGTTTTTTGGGTTCAGGGGGTCTGAAAACGTATAGATCCGGTGAAAACTCGTTTTCGAAAAATCGACATGAAAACAATACTTTCCTTCCTATATATTTATATAGGCAAGAGAAAGTAAAGTGTACCTACAAATTTTTACTTTCTCTAGCCTATATGAATATACTGTATAGGAAGGAAAGTATTGTTTTCATGTCGATTTTTCGAAATCGAGTTTTCACCGGATCTACACGTTTTCAGACCTCCTGAACCCAAAAAAACATGTTTTATCGATTCGATTGGTCTGTGTGTGTGAAAAGAATACCTCAAGAACGGAACATCGTACGAACTTGAAACTTAAGTTACATACCTCTACCGAAACGAACATTTTCATCAAAATCGGTCAACCGAAAGTAGTAGTTTATTCGTGTAATTTTTCACTTTTTTGTGATTTTCTCAAAAACTGGTCGTACGTTTTTTTTTAAAATCGCCTGGTTTATTCAATTTTTTATTCTCTACAAGATAGGGTAGGTGCCATGTTTGCTAAAAATTCTTGGTGAGGCTGTTTTCACGTAAAGAAATTGTTTTTTTAAGATTACGGCTTTAATATAAATTTTAGCGCAAAAAGTTATATAATAAAAGTTGTAGAGAATTTAAAAACCTACAATTTTTATTGCAAACATTTTTTTATATAACGCTTAGTTTAGCAGTAATTAGCGATTTTCTGTTTTTCTCACGAAAACGTGTGAAAAATTGATTTTTTAAAGATTTCGGCCTTAGTATGCATTTTACGACAAAAGTGTATATAATTAATTTTATAGGAAATAAAAAGATCTACTACTTTTATTGAGAGCATTTTTCTCTACAGAACCTAGTTAAGCGTGAAAGAGTGATTTTCCGTATTTTTAAGCCGAACAGAGTTCGAATTTCATTTTGCGTCTTTCAGTCATGATTAAAATAAGGTTATATTTTTAGAGGTTAGTTTTTTGTTTATTTCTAATGTTTTATTACTAATGTTAGGCTATATTGTTAATTATCTGCATTGGCAAGAGAAAGTTCTGTGAGTGTTTCACACCAGATATTTTTAAATAAAAATATCCTTTGTTTTCTACTTTCACTCTTACACAAATAGTTGAACGAAGTAAAAATACAAAAATTACTATGACTATAGAACATTAATCAACTAGCAAACTCAGTATGCTGTTACTGGTTACTTCAAATAGTTTATTGTTATTCGCACTGAACCAGATTAGCTATGTAAAAAAATCTGGTGTGAAACACTCACACGACTTTCTCTTACCAATGCAAACAATAAACCTAACATTAGTAATAAAACATTATAAATAAACAAAAAACTAACCTCAATAAATATAACCTAATTTTCATCATGAGTGAAAGACGCAAAATGAAAATCAATCTCAGTTTGGCTTAAAATACGGATTATCACTCTTTCACGCTAAACTAGGCTCTGTAGAGAAAAACGCTCTAAATAAAAGTTGTAAATCTGTTAATTTCCTGTAAAGTTGATTACATACACTTTTGTCGTAAAATGCATACTAAGGCTAAAATCTAAAAAAAATCGATTTTTTAGACGTTTTCGTGAGAAAAAAAAAACAGAAAATCGCTAATTACCGCTAAACTAAGCGTTATACACAAAAATGTTTGAAATAAAAGTTATAAGATTTTTAATTCTTTACAGTTTTTATCACTAATATACATTTTTGCGCTAAAATACAAAGCCGTAATCTTAAAAAAAAATTTTTTACGTCAAAACAGCCTCCCGAAGAATTTGAGCAATATGACGTCTACCCTATCTTGTAGAGTATAAAAAATTTAGTAAACTAGGCAATTTTAAAAATATCGTAGGACCAGTTTTTGAGAAAATCGCAAAAAAGTGAAAAATTACACGAATAAACGACTACTTTTGATTGACCGATTTTGATGAAAATGTTCGTGTCGGGCCGGTAGTAGCGTCTAACTTAAGTTTTAAGTTCATGAAAGGTTCCGTTCTTGAGATATTCTGTTCACACACACACACACACACTCACACACACACACACACAGACCAATCGCTAAAATCATGGTTTTTGGGTTCAGGGAATCTGAAAACGTGTAGATCCGGAGAAAACTCGATTTCGAAAAATCAAGATGAAAACAATACTTTCCTTCCTATATATTCATATAGCCAAGAGAAAGTAAAAATTGTGTGAAACACTTCACGACTTTATCTCCCCAATGTAGATAAATCAATGTAATATTCTTTAATTTTATTTACTTAATTTTCAATTTTATTGAATTCAGTGCGCTGAGAGTAAATCTATGTAACAGACCGCTAGTAAATTATGTTACAATAGTATTTACTGTGGTTTAAATTCCTAAATTGAATAATTTTTGACTTATTTGTGGTAGTATTTTATGTGTGGTTTTCGATTAATTTGTAATACATATTTCAATACAGTTAAAATGGCGAAGGTAGGGCGAAAAGGTACAGTTCCTATGGGTTCATGAAACATGAATGTCAATTGAAATACGGGCAAAAAATTTTGCACTGCCGCAAACTTCACACTTTAATACGAACACAAAACAGATAAACTTATGAAAAAGTAGAATATAAAAAAAATGGAAGAAATTTTAGTGATTAAAACTGTCGTTGTTTAGGTAATCAGCCAAGAGGCTGGTGGTTTACCCCATTGTCTTCCTTACTGAATGAAAAAGTATTCTAATCAGCATGCTAGAGCCTCGGAAAATCATCTACTTTCCACCCTGCAATTGACACCTTAAATTTATTCACCACACGGTCTGGCTGACCATGTGATAAGAAAGAGAACTATTTTTTTGTAGCCCTGGAACTAGCAGATCCGAGTGCAAATAATTTAACACTCCACCTGCCTGTTATGAGAATGATTAAAACTACAAGTATCATTATTAAAAATACAAATACATAATGTTGTTGTTGTTTAGGTCATCAGCCAAAAGGCTGATTTGAACCTGTAGAGGTTTTACTAAGTAAATCGAGGAAAAGAGGTGGTTTACCATTGCCTTCCTCACTGAATAGAAAAGTACACTTATCAGCATGCCAGGCCCTCTGAAAAGCTTATATTTTCCACTCTGCAAATGACACTTTCACTTCATTCACCACAGGGTCTGGCTGTATAATGAAATTCATTACTTTCAGAGAAGATAACTCTGATTAGTGTCTTTTACACCTCTACCTCTTCTGTTCTTATATGATTCAGTCATTTAATTGGCTGACCATGTAATAAGAAACAGAACAATTTATTTTAGCCCAGCAACGAACAGATTGAGTGTAAATAATTTGACACTCCACCTGTCTGTTATGGGCAGAACAAAACAGATAAAGTTACGAAAAAGTAGAATAAAAAAAAAAATGGGAGACATTTTTATGATTATAACTGTCGTTGTATAGGTAATCAACCGGGAGGCTTTAATAAGTAAAACTACAAATGAGGTGGTTCACTCTTGCCTTCCTAACCGAGTGGAAAAGTATGCTTATCAGCATGCCAGGCTCTCTGAAAATAATCTACTTATCAACCAGCAAATGACACATTCAATGAATCGGTGAGTGGAAAAAGGGTAATATTCCAAAATCCTTATATTCGAGAAATTAAAAAAAACTGTTTTGTGACTTTGTTTTTGGTTTAATGGTAAAATGTTCAATTGGTCATTTGAAGTACTATATTAACGCTTTTTAATGGTGACTTTAGAATTTGTTTTACAATAATCATGGGATTGATTTTTGATTATTAATATGTTGACTATTCACCTTTTTCTAGATTTGGTTCAAGTAAATAGGAAAAATTAAGTTGAAAGAACAATATAATGTGCCAATATGCTACAAAACTTTAGTTTAATTTTAAAAAATAATTTACAGTTACATTTTGAAAATAATAACACAGAAACCAGTAGCTTAGCTGCTTTTAGATACAATAAATATTTCCCTATTATCAACCAATACAAGCGCCGTAGTAGGCCTAAACTTAACAAAACTGTTATCTTCGTTCAATTTCGCATTTTTTTTTTGGAATATTACCCTTTTTCCTTGCCCATAACAGACAGGTGGAGTGCCAAATTATTTACACTCATTCTGTTAGTTGCAGGGCTAAAATAAATAGTTCTGTTTCTTATCACATGGTCAGCCAATTAAATGACTGAATCATTTAAGAACAGAAGAGGTAGAGGTGCAAATAACACTAATCAGAGTTATCTCCTCTGAAAGTAATGAATTTCATTATACAGCCAGACCCTGTGGTGAATGAAGTGAAAGTGTCATTAGCAGAGTGGAAAATATATGCTTTTCAGAGGGCCCGGCATGCTGATAAGTGTACTTTTCCACTCGGTGAGGAAGGCAATGGTAAACCACCTCACTCCTCGATTTACTTAGTAAAACCTCTACAGGTTCAAACCAGCCTTTCGGCTGATGACCTAAACAACAACAACCCTTTTTCCACTCACCGATTCAATTTATTCACTACACAGTCTGGCTGACCATGTGATAAGAAACAGAACTATTTTTTTGTAGCCCTGGAACTAGCAGATCCGAGTGGAAATGATTTAACACTCCACCTGCCTGATATGGGGATGATTAAAACTACAAGTATCATTATTTAAAATACAAATATACAATAATGCAGTGAAATATTTGTGTCTTAAAAGTTCCTCCTAATAGAGGGAGGGTGAGAGAGAGAGTGAGAGAGACAAAGAGGATTGTTGAGCACTGTGGGTGTTAATGGTGTAGTTGACAGTTTGACAAATCTACTTGTAGTGGAAAATGAGTGGCTGACAACGTGGGTAGTATTAAAGTTAGACGGGAGGGTTTTAGTTAGAAGCAGGCAGAAGAAGAAGAAGAAGAACAGATAAAACCCATCAAGTTGAGGAAGGAAGGAGTGAGTTTAAGAGAACAGACAGACAAGTTGTGTGTTATGTGAGAGGTGACGTCGGGGCCCAACCGAATAGAAAAACAGCTCCTCAACAAACTCCATCCGTGAGCTTCTGATGATCGGCAACATTCCGTCTTTTTCTTTCTGTTAACAATCCTTTCTTTCCTTCTTCTTCATCTTATTCCAGAATAACCGATGTAAAAGTAGTTAGTTCAATGATCTCCGACTCAGCCATTTTATCCTTTTAACTCTTCAAGGTCGTTTTAAAATATAATATTAACTTATATACATACATATCTGAGAACTCGGTTATTAAAGCTAAAAACCTGTCATGATATCTGCTAAATTTTAATTAGATTATAATTTCTACTTAAAATATAAACTATTAAAACTGTTTTATCTATTTTTTTTTTTTTTAAATTAACCATGATTAAAATTTCCTTTTCTATTTTACATTCCTCACTTCTTATTATATGAATATCCTAGGGGTATATGATAGTGATTAAATAAGATGGAAACAATTTCAATAAGCTGTATTTCCTGAACTACATGTTATATTTTAATTCTGTAAATTACATTTTGAAAAGTAAAGTTTTAAATTTTAATTTACCTACATGAAAGTTTATAGATGTTCAATGGAACATGAGCGGGACAGCCCGAAAGTTAATGTTTTTTGCGCCTTGTCGCTGGCAAAAGTTTATGGGCCTTTCATTTTTGATGAGAATACGGTTACTGGGGAAACGTATCTTAGAATGCTACAAAACTGGCTCGTTCCTCAAATGAATAAAAATTCAGGAGATTACATTTTCCAGCAGGACGGAGCTCCACCCCATTGGCATCGCAATGTTCGGCGTTTCCTAAATGAATCCATACGTCAACGATGGATAGGTCGCATGGCGAATGACGACTCTGCACTTCAGTTTTGGCCACCGAGGTCTCCAGATCTCACACCCTGTAACTTTTTCTTGTGGGGGTTCGTGAAAAGTGCAGTTTACATACCACCTCTTCCCACCAATTTGAATGAACTAAGGAATCGTATCACAGCTGCAGTCAACTCAGTGACCCAAGACATGCGTCAGAGAGTTTGGGATGAGTTCAGTTACCGTCTAGATGTTGTACGTGCAGCCGGAGGAGGACACATTGAACATCTATAAACTTTCATGTATGTAAATTAAAATTTAAAACTTTCTCTTTCAAAATGTAATTTACAGAATTAAAATATAACATGTAGTTCAGGAAATACAGCTTATTGAAATTGTTTCCATTTTATTGAATCACTCTGTATATATATATATTTTTTGTAATCCCTAATTTGTGTACGTTGCAATCTGTTCAATTCAGAACAATAAGCAACCCCATGACCCAATGAGATGAGGATGATGTGTATGACGTGTAAATGAGGTGTAGTCTTGTACAGACTCAGGTCGACCATTCCTGAAAGAGTATGGTTAATTGAACCCCAACCATCAAAGTACACCGGTAATCACTGTCTAGCATTCAAATCCGTATAAAAGTAACTACCTTTACTAGGATTTGAACCAGGAACCTTCGTCTCCGAAAATCCGCTGTTAAACAGCTGATTTTGGCGACGAATTTACCTCTAGACCAACCCGGTGGGTTGGGTATATTTTAAGTACAAAATACTGTGACACGTATCGACTAGGTCCGTTCCGGGATTTGGGTAAAATTAATAATTAACAAAAATAGGAGTGAGGTGGTTTACCACTGCATTCCTCAATGAGTGGAAAAGCATACTTATCAACATTCCAAACTTTTTGAAAAGCACATTTTTTTCCACCATGCAAATGACACCTTCACCTCATTCACCAAAGCGTCTGGCTGTATAATGAAATTCATTACTTTCTGAGAAGACAACTGTGACAAGTGTATTTTACACCTTTACATCTTCTGTTCTTAAACGCTTCAGTCATTTCATTGGGTGACCATTTGATAAGAAATAGCTCTATTTTCTGTAGTTTTGGAAGTAATAGATTGGTTGCAAATAATTTAACACTCCACCTGTTTGTTATGAGCTAGATAAAACTATTAACGTGTTATTTCATACTATTGCTGTATAAATTACTATCATAATTTGTCGTACAGATGTAAAACGGGCCTAAAATAGTCATACAAAATAACACATTGCCGCTACAGAAAAACATCGGATCGAAACCGCCTAAACAAAAACACAAAAAAAATGTTTTTTTTTAGTCCCATCAACATTGTCGAATACACTTAAGTTAAAGAACGCTATAACAGTACAACATAGTAAAAAATGTCCAATGCGCATGCGCGAACTTAAGACTCGGGATGAGTTCCCCCTGTAACTACCTCTTTGTGATCATGGGAGAGGTGAAAACAGTACAATGAGAGCAAATCACTCCTTCCAAATAATTTTAAAAATTGTAAAATAATAGGTATGAACATGTAATAATAATTTACCAGACCCTAGCCGGGAACCAAACCCACTTCCGTTTTTCGTAAATGGAAGTATCCGTTTTTGCACTGTAGTACGCTAACCAATGCGCAAAAGAAACAGTCTTTTCATTTTATTATTTTTTTAATTTTTCCCACATGCATTTACGTCGTAAGATACGGGAGAATAAAACATTTCAAATAAAATTTACCACAAATCGATCCACCGACATTCCGTAGAATAAATGACAACGTAAACTGCGTACAGTGTGAAATAATATTACCATACAAGGGCACGCCCCACTGTACTAAAACTAAGCCACACACTCGCTGAAATATGCATTACTGTAATACAATATAGTAAAACAGACGCGCGTGCGATGATAATCTTATAGCAGTATCACCCATATTACATTACCGTAACAGAAATTAATCAAATTATATTAAATAACTACTATTATTACAATTGTTCAAGTGAATAACTATGAAAATATTTATTCCACTAACAGTAGCGATCCCTTATTTATTATATTACATAAAGCCGCACGCGCGCGCGCACCCACCCACACACACACACACGCACAGAGAGAGAGAGAGAGAGTGAGAGAGAGAGAGAGAGAGAGAGAGAGAGAGAGAGAGAGAGAGAGAGAGAAGAATCTATGTTGGATTATTAACGTCCTAATAATGTCCAACCTGCTGGAAGTTAATCCAGAAAGAAGCGCTGTCCTTAGCTTCTACGCTACTACCGAGCTAAGCTAAAACTGTAGTAGGTACCACTCCTGCCCATAACGGGTACGTGGAGTGTTATTTGCACTCGATCGGCTGGTTCCAGGGCTACAAAAAAAGTTGTTTCTTATCACATGGTCAGCCAATTATATCACTGAACTATTTAAGAATAGAAGAAGTAGAATTGCAAAAGACACTACTCCGATTTATCTCCTCTGAGAGTAATGAAATCCACCACACAGCTAGACCCTGTAGTGAATGAAGTGAAGGTGTAATTTGCAGGGTGGTAAGTAATTGCTTTTTGGAGGGCCTGGCATGCTGATAAGCAAACTCTTTCAACTCATCAGGGAAGGGAATAGTAGTAAACCACCTCACTTCTTGTTTTTACTTAGTAAACTTCTAGAGGTTCAAAACAGTCTTTCGGCTGTTGACCTAAACAACAACAGGTACCACTAGAGAACCCGACTCGAACATTTCCATCAAAATCGGTCAACCGGAAGTAGTGAATTAGCGCAATTTTTCACTCTTTTGCAATTTTCTCATAAACGGTTCCTACGTTTTTAAAAACAAAATAAACACCTCATTTACTACATTTTTTATGCTTTACAAGATAGGGTTAGGGCCGTACCTGCTGAAATTCTTGGGGAGGCTGTACTCTGGAAGAAAGAAACATTTTTTTACGATTGCGGCGTTAATAAGTATTATAGGGGAAAATAAAAATCTACAACATTGTTTTTATACATTTTCTTCTACAGAGCTTAGTTAAGTGACAAATAACGATTTTATGTTTTTATTTTCATCAAAACCTACAACTTTTATTTTGAGTATTTTTCTCTACAGAGCCTAATTTAGAGGCAAATACTGATTTCCGTATTTTTAAGTTTTACAGAGGTTGATTTTCATTTTGAGTCATTCACTCATGATTAAAATTAGGTTATGTTTTCCATTTTAGACTGTTTGTTCATGATTAAACATACGTTACATTGATCGTTATTGGTAATTATCAAAAGAAAATTGTGTGAGTGTTCCACACCAGATTTTTCATTGATAATTTTCAAGTGTTTAAATTGGACATGTACCTCACCAATAAACTGACACCACTAGTAAACAAACGACAATTTTTAATACGTAATAAAAACGTGAAACTTTATAAATAAAGAATATACATACAATGAATATTACCTGCTGGTATTACATGGATCAACAAACAAACCATTCGTTCATTCATGTTTTATGAAAATTAATGAATAAATAAATGAATAAGAACATAAAAAGTATTTTATAGTACAAGACTCTATGACGTCACGACAAAACTTTTTATCTTGCTTTACCGACGAACATAGGCCAACTATATATTGATATATTGTAGAAGTATGAGCTACTTGATCACGAAACTCATCACTGTATTTTATAACAGCATTACGACATTAATTACAAGGCGACAAGCCAAGTACTGACCCGGTATTTCAGATACACTCACGTCCGATAAAAACTGGTACAGATATTACGATCGTTGTCATAAATTGTAACATTTAAAATGGGTTCGTTCAAGATCTGGTTACAATAAATTATAAAAAATACAACTTCTTTTAAACTTACAATAGGCTAAAAGGGTCGTTTTTTCAACCTCCGACAGGCGATTAATAAAAGACAAGTGAATATAGAAAAAAAATCTGGTGTAAAACACTCACACAACATTCAAGAGAATTTCGTGTAGGTAATGAACAATATACGAAGTGTAGCTATTAAATAACGAGATTGACGTTTTAAAAAATTTAATTTTAATTTTATTCATAATCACTTATTGTCACCTTCATTATACACTCCTTCTCTATCCCTACAACGCTCCATGCGAATTTTCTATTGTTGGAAACAGTGCTGGAAGTCATCTTCTGTCAGCTCCTGCAGGACACATGCCGCTTTCTTATTTACAGCTTCCACAGACTCAAATCTTGTCCCTTTTAATGCAAATTTCACCTTAGGGAACAGGTAGAAGTCACATGGTGCAAGATCTGGTGAATAAGGTGGATGTTCTAACACTGAGATGCTGTACTCGGCTAGGAACCACTTGACAAATAACGAGCAATGAGCTGGCGCATTGTCTTGGTGGAGAACCCATGATTTGTCCTTCCACATTTCGAGGCGTTTTTCCTTACTCTTTGACGTAGTTTATAAAGTACCTCAAGGTAGTGATATTGATTAATTGTTTGACCTTCAGGAACCCAGTGAAAGTACATAATCCCATGGATATCAAAAATAAAAACAATCGTCATTGCTTTAAATTTTGACTTGCTCATTCGAGCTTTTTTGGCTCTCGGTGAAGTTCGGCTCTTCCAATGCATGGATTGGCGCTTTGTTTCTGGATCATAAGTAAAAAACCACGTTTCATCACATGTTATTATCTTCTACCTGTTCCCTAAGGTGAAATCTGATTAAAAGGGACAAGATTTGAGTCTGTGGAAGCTGTAAAAGAGAAAGCGGCACTTGCCCTGAAGGAGCTGAGAGAAGATGACTTCCAGCACTGTTTCCAACAAATGGAAAATTCGCATGGAGCGTTGTAGGGATAGAGAAGGTGTGTATATTGAAGGTGACAATAAGTGATTATGTAGAAAATAAAAATAAATTTTTTAAAACGTCAATCGCGTTATTTAATAGCCACACCTCATATTTATTTTTATACAGCTAACAATATAGTGTTTTTTCGCACCGAGACCTCCTAATGGGTTAGACTTTCCGGACAGCCCGTAACAATCAGCTTTATTTATAAGAAGATACAGGTAGTGTAACACAAACTGTAGTAATATGTATATCAGAACATTTAGTTCAACTTTAGCGTGAATCGTGAGTAAACACTGGTCGTGGTCATCGAATACAGCGTAGTTCATTAAGTACTACTAAAAAAAATTGTTTACGACGCCCAGGCATGACTGGAATAATAATTAGATGTTGCCGCTGCACTACTAATAATTTAACCTACTTTTAAACAAATAATAATTTTATTAGACACGTTAACCAGACGCTGATTACAAATACAGGTAACTAACTAATTCAGCATACTTGAGTAGACAAACAGAAGAAAATTTTCATTTTCTGAAAGACAGTAGAATCTCGGTAGTCCGGCCGTGCAGTAGTCCGGCACCTCCAGTAATCCGGCCCTTAAAATATTAGGCCTAAAAGTATGAAACCTCACCCAGGACAGATTTTGGTAAAAGATTTAAATTGAATTAGGGAAATCAACTCGACCTAATTACGGCGGATTTAATATAACATGTACGTTTAGGATTTGATTAAAGAAATGAATAAGCAGACCTTAATTATTGTTAAATTGAATAATTTTTGGCGTTTTATCCAAAACCTAGAACTGGATCATACTGTATACTTCATGCTGAATTGACAACGAAACGTAATTCTCAGAACATTTTTCTTTTCTTTTTTTTTCTTTTTTTTTTGGTTTAACGTCCGACTGTTTTGCAAATTGCTGCTAATGCACACGGTGAAGGATGAAATGAATTTTTTGTAACGCATGAAAAAATGCCATGCCCGAGACGTACTCAGCAAACCTTTTTTAATTAGTTAATTTAATTTAAAATCACATAGAAATGAATGCATATTCATTTTTTTGTTTAAATTTACGATTTATAGTTCCAAAATTCCAACACATCCAGTAATCCGGCATTTTCAATAATTCGGCACCCTCTCGGTCCCAAACAGGCCGGACTAATGAGATTCTACTGTACTTAAAAAAAGGTGCAGACGACCAAAAATATACCTGATTAACCAAACATGAAAAAATATCGATTTTCGGAATATTTGCCTTATCACGTAGTTTGAAATCTTTGCTTAAAAATGGTCGAAAAAACTTGCAAATCGGAAAAGTAGAACTCTTCTCCTTCTTCTTCTCTCTGTTCCGAACCTCTTAAATCTACCCATCACTTTCTCGGGCGTCCTCGTTCTCTCTTGCCCTCCGGCTTATAACCTAGTGCTAGCCGGCTATAACCTAGGCTTATATCCTATCCTCCCTCATTCTGTTCACATGCTCCAATCACTGCATTCACTTCTGAGATACCTTGTCGTTTATAGAGATGTTGAGTTCTTTCCTTACCTCGGTATTCCTGTAACGATCTTCTCTACTACACCCAAAGGCGTATGCGTTCTCTTTGTACTTCTGTTCGTGTTCTTGGTGTTTGTTTTCGTGATTTCGATTTTAAGAATTTATTATCCGTATCAAAATGCCTGGAATTAACAGAATTGGATAAGGCAGCAGCTGGAGCTGCTGATCCCACGACTGATGGATCTGGCACAGAATCTGATTCAGATGAAACAGTTCCAGAATTAGAAAAAGTAGAAGTACTTTTATTTATTTATTTATTTACAAGGAAACTATTTATACACGTGATCCCTTGCGGTCTTAATCCAAAACAAAATGAAATGGGTTTTTATCAACACTTTTGTTTTGCTTTTATTTATCATCGGGAACTGTACAGTATTGAACAACCACCCAATTTGATTGCTGCGTTTCGCTGTATTTTTGACGTGGATTAGGGACGAGTTTGGACAGGGACGCCCAGAAGAGTTTTGGTCAGCTGGTCACCATACAAAATCGCTTGCCCAACCGTTGTTACCTAACAAATAATAGCGACTTTCTATCAGCTGACTGATTGGGCTGGCCTAAAGGATATCAACATTTAATTCAAACCATTTAACTCATACCTACGCAATATAAATTTTAACGAAAGATAAAAAAAATAAGAAAACGAAAGAAGTTACATAAAATTAAACGAACACAAATAAAAACGGACAGTTCGTTTAACACAACAAATTATAAATTACTACATGAAAAAAAGAAAGAAAATAATCACGAAGAGATGGAATAAATTAACATCCTAATGATTGTGACTACAAAGTAGTGCTGAAATTAGTTTTCTTTTTTATAACAATACCAGGGGGGAGGGGGAGGCTACAGTAAAACTAATAGTAATAAAATTTAGCATTAGAATTAACAAAAGGGTTAAACTTTCAGGGTTCAGACGGGATAAAAAGAGATAGATAACAATCACCGGATGAAGGAGAGAGAGAAAAAGATGGGGAAAAAGAGATGGATGGAACATCATAACACGAGAGAGAGATGAGAGAAGAAATGAAAGAGCCAGCGCAAACCTAGCCAACGAACCAACCAACAACGGTTCATAGAACGGAATAATTACAAAACCGAGCAAAAGCATCAGAAGCGAAATGAGTAGCTGAAGAAGAGGGCAGGTAATTAAAATATTCCCTTAAACGCAGTAAACTTTTAACTGCTTTATAATCTACTGTTACTGCCTGCATACCTACAGATGCACACATCAAATGCCATCTTGCTAATTAGTAGACGAAAAAGAAACGAAAAATAAATTGATATTGGCTTCAAACTTAAAAGTTTCTTTACCACTTGCTATAAAACGACGTACAATTAACCGAAGGCACCATAACTTAAGAAAAATATCTGATATGAGAAACACTCACACGACTTCCTCTTGCAAATGTAACATAATTCTCTTTACACAATGCAGCATAACCTAATTTTAATCTTGAGTGAATGACGCAAAATTAAAATCAAACGCTGTACAACTTAAAATACGGAAAATCCGTACTTGCCTCTAAACTAAATTCCAGAAAAAAATGTTCAACACAAAAATTGTAGGGCTTTTTTATAATTTCCCATGATTTAACCGGTTGACAAAACAAATTTTTAAGACAATAAACAATAGACCTAAGGTGTCGGATAAATGGTTGAAACAAATCAGATGCAATTAACGGAAGGCACCGTAAGATAAAAAAAAATAGGGTGTGAAGCACTCACACGACTTTCTCTTCTCCATGTAGATAATGAATAATATAACTTATGTTTAATTAAGAGTAAACCATGTAAAATGAAAAACATAATCTAATTTTTATCATGAGTGAATGACGCAAAATGGAAATCCAACCTCTGTTCGAGTTAAAAATACGGAAAATCAGTAATTGCCTCTAAACTAGATTCCAGAGAAAAATGGTCAACATAAGAGTTGTAGGGTTTTTTTAATTTCCCATAACTTAACTAATCTGCCCATAACAGACAGGTGGAGTGTCAAATTATTTACACTCAATCTGTTAGTTGCAGGGCTAAAATAAATAGTTCTGTTTCTTATCACATGGTCAGTCAATTAAATGACTGAATCATTTAAGAACAGAAGAGGTAGAGGTGTAAAAGACACTAATCAGAGTTATCTTCTCTGAAAGTAATGAATTTCATTGTACAGCCAGACCCTGTGGTAAATGAAGTGAAGTTGTCATTTACAGAGTGGAAAATATGTGCTTTTCAGAGGGCCCGGCATGCTGATAAGCCTACTTTTCCACTCAGTGAGGAAGGCAATGGTAAACCACCTCACTCCTCGTTTTACTTAGTAAAACCTCTAGAGGTTCAAACCAGCCTTTCGGCTGTTGACCTAAACAACAACTTAACTAGTTGACAAACCAGAAAGGATATAAAGAAAACCGAAAAAAAAACTTTAATGAACTGAACCAAATTCAGACAACTAATTACGAACTTTAAGGGCTTCCATGAAGAGAAAAAAAACAGAACATCGGGTGGACAGAACAAAGGAGAAACGCCTACAGTGAGCGAATTCTGAGAATGTAGGCTGCAAAAACAACTTCCACAAACGTTCAGCACCTCACGAGGTCTAAAATTGCTCCTACACGGAGAAAAAATGTTCAAAAAAAAATCTAAAATAAAACACAACACACGAAATGAACTAGTACAGAAGAGGGTTATTACCTGAAGATACGGGAACATAAAATGTATAAGAAACGAGCGATAAAACCGAGGAACAAGAAACAATAAAGGGAATATATTGGAGTATAGACAGACAGTTAATGTACTTCCTTATTGCAGTTTACGAGCATGTATAGCTCCTCTGAGTTTCAAGTGGTATCACAAGACGACTACTGTACAAGTACTGGTACATAGACCGTCAAGAACTACCCCTCATACCATACAATACTCCCCTAAGTTTATTTAAGTACGTTATCCATCCATAATTCACAACAATGTGACCACGTAACTAAACACTTAGGAAAAAGTCCAATAGACTAAGTATTGTTCTTTGTCTACATTGGCAAGAGAAAGTCGTGTGAGCGTTTCACACCAGATTTTTTTCTTTTATCTTGAGTACTGTGGGTTATGGAACTGTATGTTTGAGCATTAACTTTAATTTATTATATACACTCTTTTGTGTTAAAATGCACCTTCATGCTTTTAATTTTCAAAAATATATATTTCAAATGAGAACGAAGTCTTGTACAACTTTTTTCCGGGATATCACTGATGCTTTCTTAATCAAGCCGGAAATTGTAGTAGGTAGGCCTACAGTAAAACTCCGCGTATCCGAAAACCGGCTTAACCGAAACGGATCCAATTTTTTTTGTATTTAAATACAATTTAATTGTATATAAAATCTGAATTTACATTTGAATACGCAGCGTCGTTAAAGTACAGAACATCCCTTTCATAAGATGACGCATGGATGGTGGCAATTTTTAAAAAGGCTTACCTTTGACTTATGGCTAAAACCATTAGTGATTTCTGTATCTACTTTTTAAAAGGAATCGAATGAAACTATTTTTGTTTCCAAATTCAGACTTTGATTTCTTGATTACCGGTTTTGGGCCACTTCTGGTCGAAACTGGAACTAAAATTCAATCCTGGCCCACTATTTTTGTGTAGATTACGAATCCGAAAACCGAATTACTGACTTTAAATTATTGATTTCCGGTTTTGGGGCACTTCAGGTGGAAACCGGAACTTCAAACTCAATGATTTTGTAATGGAATCAATGAGACTTCTTTTGTTTCCATATTACGACTTTTTTCTTGGTTTCCACTTTGTTCGAAACCAGAACTTCAAATTCAATCCAGGCCCACCAATTTTTGTGTAGATTACGAATTCGAAAACCGTTTGTTGCTATCTCTTGTAGTTTCTGACATCTGGGTGTGACGGACCAACGGACAAAGGAAAACGATCGATGACAATTTAAAAAATTTCTACCAATAAAACTGATGCGACAAGCTGAACCACTTTATACGCAAAGGTTCACACAAAATTGTACGGTTTGTGTCATTGTATACAGAATTGTAAAACTAAAAGAGTCGTTGGAAGACAACAGATAATGTGGGAGAGATGGCTGGGAAATAATGGATGAAAACAGTTCACAAAAATTGGTATGAAACACTCACACGACTTTCTATTGCCAATATAAATAATGGAAAATGTAACCTATACAATCATTAATAAAAAATAAAAAAAATGAAAAACATAACCTAATTTTAATCATGAGTTAATGACGCAAAATGAAAATCAACCTCTGTTCGACTTAAAAATACGCTTGAACTGGGCTCTGCACGAGAAAATGCTTAAAATAAGTTGTAAAATTTTTAATTTTGTATAACTTTGGTTATACACACTTTAGGCATTAAATTCATACTGAGGCCGCAATATTCAAAATTCCCGTTTTTAACCGATATTGATGAGAAAAATACAGAAGTTCACTAACTGACGCTAAATTAAACGTAGTAAAAATAAATGTTTGAAATAAAAGTTGTAAGTGTTGTAATTCACTACACTTTTACCCTAAAATACATATTAAGGCTGCAATATTAAAAAAAAAAATTAAATTAAATTTTTACTGCATACTCATGAGTAACGTTGATTGGTTGAAACAAGACGTGTTCTATTTCAGTGACCATTGTTTTAAAAAACTTAGCACATCACCGTTCCAAAGAGTAAATGGGATACACTCATCTAAATTCAGGTCGCGTCCGTTCGCTTTCAAGTCTAAGGTTTATTAGTTGAAACGTCTCTTTAAGGAAGGGCACAAAAAGAAACGCAAACAAAATTAAATCAATGAAAGAGAAGGGAAGGAAATAGAAAGAGAGGAGGAAGGATGATCTTCTAGTTCTCGTTACGATACTATCCATAGTAAAGTGACAAGAAACGAAAAATCGACAATTCTATTTCAACTGATTTTCACGATTCATGACACGCTGAAGCCGCCTAAAACCCTACTCCGTTTAGGCTGAAACTTGAAAAATAAGGTTTCCTTAATGAACTTCCGAGGGGTTTTCAAAATAATCTACTCAGCCCCGAATATTAAGGGAATATTGTTCCGTATCAAAAAATATTGTTATAATATTTCTAAAATAAAAAGGAAATGTGTTCACGGATTTTTTTCCACAAAACTTTCCTTTTTTGATATCTCAAGAACGGAACATCGTACGAACTTAAAACTTAAGTTACATACCACTAGAGGACTCGACACGAACAATTTCATCAAAATCGGTCAACCGGAATTAGTAGTTTATTCGTGTCATTTTTCACTCTTTTGCGAGTTTCTCAAAAACGGCTCCTACGATTTCTTTTAAAATCGCCTCATTTACTACATTTTTTATGCTCTACAGAATAGGGTAGGCGCAATGTCTGCTGAAATTCTTGACGAGACTGTTTTCTCGTAAAATAATTGTTTTTTTAGCATTGCGACTTTATTATGCATTTTAGCGCAAAAATGTATTTAGTAAAAGTTATAGGGAATTTAAAATTCTACAACTTTTATATTACACATTTTTTTGTATAACGCTTAGTTTAGCGGTAGTTAGCGATTTTCTGTTTTTATCTCACGAAATGGTGTAAAAAAATCGATTTTTTTAAGATTTCAGCTTTGTTATGCATTATACGACAAAAAAGTATAATCAAATTTATAGAAAATTTAAAGATCTACAACTTTTATTTCAAGTATTTTTCTCTACAGAGCCTAGTTTAGCGTGCAAGAGTGATTTTCCGTATTTTTAAGCTAAACTGAGGTTGATTTTCACTTTACGTTTTTCACTCATGATTAATATTATGTTTTTCTAAGTTAGTTTTTTCTTTATTTCTAATGTTTTATTACTAATGTTAGGTTATATTGTTCATTATTTGCATTGGCAAGAGAAATTTGTGTGAGTGTTTCACACCAGATTTTTTTATTTTGTGGACCCTTTACAGCCTTTTTTGATCCTTTATGCGTGATATTACCTTTCATGTTAATTTTATTTATTTTTTTGTCCGTGATATACTAGTTTTTTAGTTCATAAGATTTTATTTTTGATAAATTGTCAATGTTGTGTCATTTATTCTAACTGTGATATTAGGTTTAAGTTTAAGTTTGAATGTTCTTTTTATGTCGATGGCATTTTTGTTTTTTGATGTTATATGTCTATGATAATACATTTTTATGTAAATTTTAATTATTTTTTTTGTCTGTGATATACTAGTTTGTAAGATTTTAAATGTTGACTAAGAAAAGTTCGTTCCACACCTGGGCTCTTTACACCGTTGTGTGACATAACGGGCGCCCAGGTTTATCGCCTTCAAAAAAAGTTTGTATATTGGCACTCGTTCCAAAACTTTCCCATCAATTTTCAGTTAACCCACCGGGTTGGTCTACAGATAAAGTCGTCGCCAAACAGCTGATTTTCGGAGACGAAGGTTCCTGGTTCAAATCCTAGTAAAGGTAGTTACTTTTATACGGATTTGAATGCTAGACAGTGGTTACCGGGTTGCTTTGATGGTTGGGGTTCAATTAACCATACTCTCTCAGGAATGGTCGGACTGAGTCTGTACAAGACTACACCTCATTTACACGTCATACACATCATCTTCATCTCATTGGGTCATGGGGTTGCTTATTGTTCTGAATTGAACAGATTGCAACGTACACACATTAGAAATTGTTATTTTCGTTACGGCATCGGCCGAAAGACTGGTTTGAACCTGTAGAGGTTTTACTAAGTAAAGCGAGGGGTGAGGTGATTTACAATTGCCTTCCTCACTCAATGAAAAGGTACACTTATCAGCGTGCCGGACCCTCTGAAAAGCACATATTTTCCACTCTGCAAATGACTCCTTCACTTCATTCACCACAGGGTCTGACTGTAAAATGAAATTCATTACTTTCAGAGGAAACAACTCTGAATAGTGTCTTTTACACCTCTACCTCTTCTGTTCTTAAATGATTGAGTCATTTAATTGGCTGATCATGTGATAAGAAACATAACTATTTACTTTAGCCCTGCAACGAACAGATTGAGTGTAAATAACTTGACACTCCACCTGTCTGTTCTGGGCAATTTAGAGATTACAAAAAAAAACCAGTTGCATCCAATATTTTATAAGTTGCATATTTCATTAGAACCGTATTATTTTCCAATCTAAGTTATTTATAATCTGTCAAAATAGTCGCGTGAAAGTTAACAAACATTTCAGAGGATTTTACATTTTTTATTTACTGAATGGTAAATTTAGTAAAAATGTTATTGAAATAGAAGACAAAATTATTTAAAAATTTGCGTAGTTTGTCTTTGTTTAATAGTAACAAAACAATTCAGTTAACTTCAACCTTAAAAAAAAAACCAACAAAAAGTGCTTACAAAAATGCGACCAATGTTGTGTATTTCAAGGTAGGTTACTTTAATAATTAAATTATTGCATGTTAACGATCGCATGCGATCTACATATAACTTAATGTAGGCTATACCTACCTCGTAAATCATACTGATATGAAACCATAGTTGGACAAATTCACGAATCAAATGAAAAAATTCAACCATCCAATAAAACAATTTCTACAATTTAAGGAAAATAATAAATTTTATCAAAATAAAACAAACCCTTTTACTTTCTTTAATTTTTATAAGAGAATGATTCTTATTAGGAAACGTTGCCCGGTACGTTTCGCATCAGGTACCGGATGATTTTTTAGTCCTGTTACCCAATTGTTAATGTCTGGTCATTTTTTTCTAAGAAAGGGATATTTTGTTTTGTGACACAAAACCCTACTCAACCGGTATAGATACGACAGATTGAGTTGATTCTAATTGAGTTGCGTAAAATTTTGTGCTGTTTCCAGTTGTGTTACGAACAGAATGTCTTTTACCCTAGAACAACGGGTTTTCATTCTTGAACAATATTTTGCTACAAAATCGTATGCGAGTGTAAAAGAATCATTTCAAATTAAATTTTTTGGTGTTCCTCCACTCTATTCTAGTCAATTTCTAGGCTAACTAACTGATTTTTAGAGGCAGGTATTGTTTGCAGCAGAAAACGTAGTGGTCGACCAACTCTCTTGACAGATGACGTTAAGAGAATATGAAAACAAGATTGCTCAATTCTCCATGGAAAAGTGTACAAAAACTTTCCTCGCATGTTGATTTGTCATGTTCGAGAGCTCAGAAAGCTGCTAAAAAATTGAAATTGTATCCGTATCACATACGATTAGTTCTAGAGCTTCAGCCTCCAGATTTAAACAAGAGATTGTTTTAGGATAAAAGACATTCTGTTCGTAGCACGACCGGAAATGGCACAAAATTTTACATAGCTCAAGGAGAATCAACTCACACTGCCATATCCATACTGGTTGAGTAGGGCTACCAACTTAGTGTCACAAAAGAAAATTTATTTTTTTTAGAAAAATATTACCAGACATTAACAATTGGGTAACAGGACTAAAAAATCACTCTGTACAAGTAACCGGGTACTCCAAATTACTAATGAATTAAATTAATTTCAAAATACAATGAAAACTAGGCAAATACATTATCTGAATCATAGCAGGAATTATATGAATTATATTTTATTTTAATTATATGAATTATATTATATTTTCAAGAAGTTTTGAAATTTTTAACATTTTGTTGTTGTTTAGGTCATCAGCCGGAAGCCGGTATGAACTTCTAGAGGCTTTACTAAGTAAAACGAGGAATCAGGTGGTTTATCATTGCCTTCCTAACTGAGTGGAAAAGTATGCTTATCAGCATACCAGGGGCTCTGAAAAGTATCTACTTTCCACCCTGCAAATGTCACCTTCACTTCATTCACCACAGGGTCTGGCTGAACAATAAGCTCATGTACGAGGTGCTACAGGTATGTAGATATTAACCGACTTGCGCAAGATAGAACAGCTTGGAGAACTGCATCAAACCAGCGGAGAGACTGATGACAAAAAAATGTCTATACTACGGTCGAGGAGATTTATAGCGAAATGGTTTGGATGAATGTCTAGCTGGTTTAAGCACTTCATACTTCGACTTCTAATTTATCCTTTCGCCATAGATATACCCCTATGCGAATCTAGCTGTTATAATGTACCGGATAAACGTAACCGTACTGTAATTTTACTTTCTCTTGCCTACATGAATACATAAGAAGGAAAGTATTGTTTTCATGTCAATTTTTCGAAATCGCGTTTTCACCGGATCTACACGTTTTCAGACCTCCTGAACCCAAAAAACATGGTTTCAGCCATTGGTCTGTGTATAAAAAATATGTCAAGAACGGAACATTGCACGAACTTGAAACTTAAGTTACATACCACTACCGGACCCCACACGAACATTTTCATCAAAATCGGTCAACCGTAAGTAGTAGTTTATTCGTGTAATTTTTCACTTTTTTGCGATTTTCTCAAAAACTGGTCCTACG
This sequence comes from Catonia carolina, assembly GCA_035578175.1. Classification (NCBI taxonomy): domain Eukaryota; kingdom Metazoa; phylum Arthropoda; class Insecta; order Hemiptera; family Achilidae; genus Catonia; species Catonia carolina. The sequence goes on along the minus strand of JAQMRL010000013.1, from coordinate 8,464,276 downwards.
GTTTTTTTTAAATCGTCTGGTTTATTAAATTTTTTAGGCTCTTCAAGATAGGGTAGGTGCAATGTTTGCTGAAATTCTTGGTGAGGCTGTTTTCACGTAAAAAAAATTGATTTTTAAGATTGCGGCTTTAATATGCATTTTAGTGCAAAAAAATTTTCATAATAAAAGTTGTAGAGAATTTAAAATCCTACAACTTTTATTTCAAACATTTTTGTGTATAACGCTTAGTTTAGCGGTAATAAGAGATTTTCTGTTTTTTTCTCATGAAAACGTGTGAAAAATCGAATTTTTTAAGATTTCAGCCTTAGTATGCATTTTACGACAAAATTGTATAAAATGAAATTTATAGGAAATTAAAAGTTTTACAACTTTTATTTAAAGCATTTTTCTTTACAGAGCCTAGTTTAGCGTGATTTTCCGTATATTTAAGCCAAACTGAGGTCGATTTTCATTTAGCGTCTTTCACTCATGATTAAAATAAGGTTATGTTTTTACAGGTTGGTTTTTCGTTTATTACTAATGTTAGGTTATATTGGGCATTATTTGCATTGGCAAGAGAAAGTCGTGTGAGTGTTTCACACCATTTTTTTTTTTTTAATTGCTGTTCTTCCGTTCTTTATTACAGGATGTAGTGAGAAAGTTATAGACTAGTAAATTAAAAGTAGATACATAGAAGGGTGGAAGGGAGTGTATGGTTAAAGGGTTAGAAAGAGGTCGAGTCTTAAAACCACTACTAATTGTTAGGGGATTCGGGCTTATCTGAAACTAAACTGCAAATGGGGAAAGGGAACGACGGTTCACAATTTTGCATTTATATCGATGTGAATGAGGAGAAAGTCTGCGGTGGTAAAAGAAGATAAGAGGTTTTCTAATTAAAAAGTGCCCGTTTTTTTTTTTGTAATATTTTCATACTGTTTTTTACTCGTATGTTTACCTCGGTGGTATTTTAACCTAAAACGAATAAAGTTCCTCTCCTTTGTGTGCTTCGGACCTATTTTAATGAAAAGGTCGAAAACTTTTTTTTAACTCTATTAACATCAGTTCTCGTGTGTTTGTCTTTTGTTATTATAAAACATTTTAGTTGTTTGTTTTTATTTCATGGAGTAATCTCATAAAATATATTATGTACATAATTTTGAATTAAGTTTTCTACGGGTGTTCGTGATTCCGATAATATTCAATAATGTGTGATTGTTTGTTTTTTTGTTAATTGCATCTAGAAGATTCTCAAAGGGCGTACAGGACATTTCAAGAACTTATAAACAACTTAATGTAAAAAAATTATCTAAATAACACTTTTAAGATTAAATGACAGGGGTTAATTTGTATTTAACAATTATGGGGAAACTACATCGTTAAACACCTGTTAAACAGTAACAAACTATTACGTACGAAATATTTTTTTTACATAATCGATTCATTTTCTGATAAAAGACTGATGCAGCATCAAAAACTATCAAATAATTAATAAATAATATTTTTAAATATTCGCTGGGAAATCTAAAATTTTACGGACATCTGTGTAGAATGGATGACAACCGGCTGAAAAAAACAAATTATTAACACACTAAAGAATAGACCTAAGGTCTCGGATAAATGGTTGAAACGAATCAGAAAAGATAGAAAAAAGAGAAAACCGAAAATACTAATGAATCAAACCAAATTCAGTCATTTGATTACGAAACGTTAAGGGCTAACATGAAGAGCAAAAACAGAAGTACGGGTGGACAGAAGAAAGGAGAAAAGCCCACAGTGAGCTAATAATGGGGAATGTGGGCTGCAAAGAGAGCTTCCAGAAATGTATAATTTCTTTTTTGCATCCAAGAGACTCCAAAAAGGAGTATAGGACACGTCAAGATAAAACTGATAAAAAAAAATAATCACAATGATAAATTCATTACTTACCACCAAAAATTTGTTTCGGCTACTGCTTACTTCACTAGGCTTATCATGAACCCCTTTGTATCAAATAGCACACAAAATTAAAAAGTTAAACCCAATGATAAATTCATCACTTACCAATAATTTGTTTCCGCTACTGCTTAACTCAGTAGGCTTGTCATGAAACACTATGTATTAAAAATAGTACACAATATTTGTTTAATTAGAAGTTAAATACTTTTCAACCAAAAACTATTTAGAAAGGAATTCGTGCACACTGTAAAATGTTTCATCAATCAAGTATTGTTTTAGCTTTTTTTTTTAAATGACTTAAATTGTCACTACTTTTTTAACCTTGTGGCAATTTATTGATGAATTTTCTACATCAATTTGGCCCAATACGAGGAAAATGACTGTGATGTGCAAGCATATTATTACTTTCTCTTGCCTATATGAATATATTGGAAGGAAAGTATTGTTCTCATGTCGATTTTTCACCGGATCTATACGTTTTCAGACCCCCTGAACCCAAAAACATGTTTTTCGCGATTGGTCTGTGTGTGTGTGTGTGTGTGTGTGTGTGTGTGTATACAAAATATTTCAAGAATGGAACATCGTACGAACTTCAAACTTGAAACTTAAGTTACATACCACTACCGGACCCGACACGAATATTTTCATCGAAATCGGTCAATCGGAAGTAGTAGTTTATTCGTGTAATTTTTCACTTTTTTGCGATTTTCTCAAAAACTGGTCCTACGATTTTTTTAAAAATCGCCTGGTTAACTCAATTTTTTATACTCTACAAGATAAGGTAGGCGTCATGTTTGCTGAAATTCTGGGTGAGGGTGTTTTTACGTAAAAACATAGTTTTTTTTAAGATTACGGCTTGAATATGCAATTAAGAGCAAAAATGTATATAATAAAAGTTGTAGAGAATTTAAAATTCTACAACTTTTATTTCAACATTTTTTTTTTGTATAACGCTTAGTTTAGTGGTAAATAGCGATTTTCTGTTTTTTCTCACGAAAACGTGTGAAAAATCGATTTTTTAAAGATTTCGGCCTTAGGATGCATTTTATGACAAAAGTGTATAGGCCTATAATCAAATTTATAGAAAATTAAAAGATCTACAACTTTTATTTAACCCATTCATTCACCTTGGCCATATACATGTACATAAAATTTTACCTATTCTTAGCGCATTAAACTGCGCACATATCACTTTGCGTAAAATTGGCCACATACATGAACAAATTCTTTAATAGTCCAGCAAGTGCTGCAATCTATTGGGACTTTTGAAAAATTTTAATAAAAAAAAAATAGTACTTTAAGAATAGGTATATGTATATTTTTTAATTCCTAGTATGTGTACGTTGCCATCTGTTCAATTCAGAACAATAAGCAACCCCATGACCCAATGAGATGAGGATGATATGTATGACATGTAAATGAGATGTACTCTTGTACAGAATCAGGCCGACAATTCCTGAGAGAGTATGGTTAATTGAACCCCAACCATCAAAGTACACTGGTAACCACTGTCTAGCATTCAAATCCGTATAAAAGTAACTACCGTTACTACGATTTGAACCAAGAACATTCGTCTCTGAAAATCAGCTGTTAAACAGCTGATTTTGGCGACGACTTTGCCTCTAGACCAACCCGATGGGTAAGAATATAATTTTTTTTTAAATTCTAAGATAAAAATTCGTGACTGAATGGATTAAACCATTTTTCTCTACAGAGAGTAATTTAGTGTGAAAGAGTGATTTTCCGTATTTTTGAGCCGAACTGAGGTTGATTTTCATTTTGTATCTTTCATATAAGTAATGATTAAAATTAGGTTTGTTTATTGAGGTTAGTTTTTTGTTTATTTCTAATATTTTATTACTAATGTTAGGTTATATTGTTAATTATTTGCATTGGCAAGAGAAAGTTGTGTAAGTGTTTCACACCAGATTTTTTTATGTTGGTATTGTAAAAACTGTGCGATCATATATCATATTTAGTATAATGCCTTATTAACGTGTTTAAAAAAAAATGTGCCAAAAGAAAGATTGGATTTTTTTGTGAAGGTGGTCGAGTGATGTTGAAAAAGGGGATTATAGATTGTCGCAGACTATAGAAAATCCGTACATGACAAAAGTCAGTCACCAGTCGGATGAAATTTACCGCGTGCTCACGCAAAATGAGATGAGTTGAAAGAAGGGTCGCTTGAAATGCGATAGATTAGCAGTTCAGGTAGATGTGAGGTCTTATAATTTGGTGGACTGATGTGGGCAGGGCGGACGGAGGTTGTTGAATTTATATATACGTTGAGTATTAATCTTCTTACTGGGGATCTGGGGGACCCTTCATCCTAGCAGCCGCCTGTTGGTCGGGGGGCGGTGTGTGTGTGTGTTTGCTCACTTCACGCCAGACAGCTTTATATATTTTTCAAGCTTCATTGATTCCGCCCAACGGTATACACTCTCGCTCGGGTGAAAAATGTAAACGCCGGGGAGTCGGTAATTGTGCGGAGGGCTCGAACGGACCCACTCACTGCACTGGAGGGATGGTTTATAGGGGTGGAAAGCTTTCCATTTTTAATTTGACGCCAGCACGCCCCTCTGTCCGGTGGGGTTTGGTGCTTGCTTCACTCTTTCCAACTGATGTTCAAAAACCGAGTTCATTCGCAGTCCCTCTTCAACGTGAACAGATTATATAAATCTGCTCCGCTCCCGTGTACCCTCTCTCTACCTAATAATAATAATACTATCAAGTGAACATTTAATAATTGAGATAACCTTTCCTTTAATAAATTTATCCATTCCTGTTATGATAAATAACAAAAGCTGTTGGCTACAATCACTTATATAAAACATACCAAAAATTTCATGCTACATTTCTTTAAAAAGGTAGATTTACCCAATTATTCCTTTTTTTTAACTTTTGAGATCTCAATGAATCACTTTAGCCCGTTTGGAAGCCGCTTTAAGTTTTTTATTAGCATGGTAGCGCCTCAGGTTTTCGGCGCACATTTCCCGTTGTTCGTCTGTGTAGACCCTTACACCGACTTTCCGCTTCTTTGTGGTCAATTGGGTACTATGTGATTTGATCAAATTTTTGTAGTATGGCGTCTCCTCCACCAGGTCCGTCATCGTTAGGTTGAGTTCGGCCATGTCCCTTTGGACCTCTGTGATCCATGTAAAAGCGCTGGTTTTCCGTTTGGAGGCCAGAAATTTATCCAGAAGTCTCCTAAGTAACCTTGTCTGTGGAGTTCTAATAATGTACCCGAAGAAAGACAAGCGTTTTTTCCTCATCGCTATTGTAATCGGTTCAATGTCTGTGTACAGTTGGTCGTTCGGTAAAAGTCTGTAGTGTCCATCCACAAAATGTTTTTTATTGATGCAAGTCCTAAGAATCCTGCGCTCCAATTTTCTTAACTTTTCCTCGAGGTTACCATTCCCATGCATACTCATTATAGTCTCGCTTCCATATAGAATTCGGGTTCTTAGGACGATCTTGTAATGTTTAATTTTTGTGCGTATGGACAGGACTTTTTTGTTGTATACGGTTCTGGTATGTTGTTGCCCTCTACCCAGCTTATATAATTTACTCATATTTATTTTTAAACGAAATACACAACAGAGAATCACACATTTCAAAAATTTTACAAAATAATTGTTGACCGAGTCCTGCTTTACGGAAGTGAGTCGTGGGTTAGTACAAAACCACATGAGAGTAGAGTCCAGGCGGAGTAGAGATACGATTAGTGCGGAGAACAAAGAGTTGCAATCGTAGGGCCCGACTGAAAATTGAGGAGACAAGAACGGAACCGGATGTTTACAACTTGAATGGAAAGATCACAGAATATCGAAATCGATGGAGGGACCACAAAGATAGAATGCCTGAGGAAAGGATCCCCATAAACGTTTCGAAATACAGGCCGGAAAGGAGGAGAGATGTTGAGAAACCACGCAAAATATTGAAATAATTGAATAATTCTGTCGCTGTTGTGAGTCGGGACAGACTGGAGCCTAATCCTGGATTGTGAGAAGAACAAACACTCAATTCCGATCGTTAATACAACAATTAAACTTCTTGTAAGATATAGATAGGTTTGTTAAGACAATCTACTCTGTCCTCATTATGGAGTAGAACCTTGCACCTTCAATATGCAGTCCATCAATTGATTAGAAGCTTTCGAGATGTGCATATTCAGAAGAATGCGTTCGTATTCCGTGGACGGGTCATGTTACCAACGTTGATGTTTTGAGAAGTATGAGTGTGGAACGTGAGTTTATAACTTTTTTTTTAATTCCTAATTTGTGAACGTTACAATCTGTTCAATTTAGAACAATAAGCAACCCCATGACCCAATGAGATGATGATGATATGTATGACGTGTAAATGAGGTGTAGTCTTGTACAGACCCAGGCCGACCATTCCTGAGAGAGTATGGTTAATTAAACCCCAACCATCAAAGTACACCGGTAACCACTGTCTAGCATTCAAATCTGTATAAAAGTAACTACCTTTACTACGATTTGAACCAGGAACGTTCGTCTCCGAAAATCAGCTGTTAAACAGCTGATTTTGGCGACGACTTTACCTCTAGACCAACCCGGTGGGTTTATGTTCATAACTAACAGCATAATCAAAACAACAAAGACTGCCTACCTTGGTGATTTAAACTAGCGTGATATACATTACGTCACGGATGCGGCCATTTTTCATTTTAAGTCGTTTACTAATGATAGTTTATATTGTTAATTATTAACATTGGCAAGAGAAAGTCGTGCGAGTGTTTCACACCATATTTTTTTTATTTGATAATCCTGCATTAAGTCTTTGTTACATTCTAATTTCGCTTCGATCCACTAGTTCCACGGCTACAAAAAAATAATTGTGTTTCTTATTCACATAGTCAGTCAATTATGTCACGGAATCATTTTATAAACAGAAGAGGTAGAGGTGTAAAAGACACTGGTCAGAGTTCTTCTCTCCTCTAAGAGTAATGAATTTCATCATTTAACAACCAGACTCTAAGGTGAATGAAGTGAAGGTGTCATTTGTAGGGTGGGAAGTATATGCTTTTAAAAGGGCCCGGTATGATGATAAGCATAATGTAGGCTACCACTCGGTGAGGAAGGCATGGTAAACCACTTCACTCCTCATTTTACTTAATAAAGCCTCTATATGCCCATAACGGGCAGGTGGAGTGTTAAATTTTGCACTCAATCTGTTGGTTCCAGGGCTACAAAATATAGTTCTGTTTCTAATCACATAGTCAGCCAATTACATGACTGAACTATTTAAGAACAGAAGAGGTAGAGGTATAAAAGACACTAGTCAGAGTTATCTCCTCTGAGAGTAATGAATTTCACTATACAGCCAGATCCTGTGGTGAATGGAGTGAAGTTGTCATCTGCAGGGTGGAAAGTGGATGCTTTTCGGAGGGCCTGGCATGCTGATAAGCACACTCTTTCTATTCAGTGAGGAAGGCAATAGTAAACCACCTCACTCCCTGTTTTTACTTAGTAAAACCTCTAGAGGTTCATACCAGTCTTTCGGCTGATGACCTAAACAACAACATTCTTTCTTTAGGACAAAGAAATGAATAAATGATTTCGTCGTATGCACAAGAACTTCTTCCAAAATCCTTTCATCTTACAGAGAATTACGAACAGTGAAAATCAATTTTGAAATCCGCGTATCGATTTCTTTACATTTCAATCGTTCCTTGTTCACATGCTCACAACAGATCGCTAGAATGCAATTTATACTAGATACGAAGCACCCTTCGTATTGCTGCTATTTGGAGAAGATAAAAAAGATGTTCGGAAACGTTGTGTGTGGTCATACCATGCGTAGTTGTTGCAACATTTCTTGGTAGTAACTTAACTGTTATTACAGTACCGATGCTCTTTTTTCTTCTTCTTAAGATCCATAAATAGTTTTGAGTTAATAGCCAGAAGCGGTCGGCATGCATGCAGAAGCTGCGCGCCAGTTGTAGTTACCCCACACTAACAGACAACTTTACGCTAGAATCTACTTGTAGGCCTACTATACAGGGTGTCAGGAAAGTGTTGTGTTTAGGTCATCAGCCGAAAAGCTGGTTTGAACCTGTAGAGGTTTTACTAAGTAAAATGAGGAGTGACGTGGTTTACCATTGCCTTCCTCACTGAATAGAAAAGTAATGCTTATTATCAGCATGCCGGGCCCTCTGAAAAGCACGTATTTTCCACTCTGCAAATGACACCTTCACTTCATTCACCACAGGGTCTGGCTGTATAATGAAATCCATTACTTTCAGAAGAGATAACTCTGATTAGTGTCTTTTACACCTCTACCTCTTCTGTTCTTAAATGATTCAGTCATATAATTGGCTGACCATGTGATAAGAAACAGAACTATTTATTTTAGCCCAGCAACGAACAGATTGAGAGTAAATAATTTGACTCTCCAACTGTCTGCTATGGGCAGATCAGGAAAGTATGGGGACTTATTAATGACTTTTCACCTTCTCAACGAACAAAAATTGAATCAACGATATGACTTAATTGTACCCCAATGCATACACTTTTAAGATCAATTTTGATGATCTATCTTCGCAACTATGTATTTTATTACAACCTATGTGGAACGATTCATTAGGTACTGAATGGACCAACTTCAAAGCGATGTTTACTGAAAACCACTAAATTAAGGATTGAACATAACAAATGAAATACAAAACTTGTAAGAGTAGAGGCCACCTCCACGACACTGTGATTAGAAAGTTAGATTGTGCTCCAGACTAAACAGGATATCCCGGGTTTGATTCCCAGTTAGGATCTGGAAATTTTTACACGTTTTAATCAACTGATTCCACGCCGTGACTCATAGTAGCTAACTGGGTCCATCAACACGACATAAGTGGCATATCTGCAAAAATACACGGGGGAGAATCTTCTACAGTTTGAAAAAATCGAGTTTTCTCCTAAAGTTGCAGCCTAAGAAATAATAAATTTCTATAATAAATACTTCTTTGTTAGACTCTACGGGCGATTGGTAGTTTTATGTGAAAAAACCAACAATAAAATCGAATGGTTATGTAATTGCAGATTTGAAATTCAATTCACAAAAGAAACTATTGTCAGCTGTCTTCCAGCTTCGCAAAACCACGTGAAATATCAAGTTCTGGAAAAAGGATTAGGAATATTCTAACTACCTAAAGGTTAGATCCGAAGTCCGTCTTGAAGACTTCAACAGCCTTGGACGAAGACTGAAGAGGTCAGCCGATGCCCAGTGGGGACAACGAGCACGCGGAAATATAATAAGAATTATCGATGGTCTCCTAAAGTTGCAGCCTAAGAAATAATAAAATACTATAATAAATACTTCTTTGTTAGACTCTTTACGGGTCAATTGTAGTTTTATGTGAAAAAAACCAACAATAAAATCGATTGGTTATGTAATTGCAGATTTGAAATTCAATTCACAAAAGAAACTATTGTCAGATGTCTTCCAGCTTCGCAAAACCACGTGAAATATCAAGTTCTGGTATAAGGATTAGGAATGGACTAACTACCAAAAGTTTAGATCTGAAGTCCGCCTTTACTTGAAGACTTCAACAGCCTTGGACGAAGACTGAAGAGGTCAGCCGATGCCCAGCGAGAACAACGAGTACGTGGAAACTCTTAATAAGGATTATCAGTGGTGCATAATCTCCACCATCCTGCGACGTACTCTAGCGCTGTACATGACACGAAACACACATCCAAAAATCTGGTGTGAAACACTCACACAACTTTCTCTTGCCAATGCAAATAATTAACAATAAACCTAACATTATTAATAAAATATTAGAAATAAACAAAATCTAACCTCAATAAATATAACCTAATTTTAATCATGAGTGAAAGACGCAAAATGAAAATCAACCTCAGTCTGGCTTAAAAATACGGAAAATCACTATTTCACGCTAAACTAGGCTCTGTAGAGAAAAATACGTTAAATAAAAGTTGTAGATCTTTAAATTTCCTATAAATTTGGTTATATACACTTTTGTCGTAAAATGCATACTAAGGCCAAAATCTTAAAAAAATCGATTTTTCACACGTTTTCGTGAGAAAAAAACAGAAAATTGCAAATTACCGCTAAACTAAGCGTTATACAAAAAAATGTTTGAAATAAAAGTTGTAGAATTTTAAATTCTCTACAACTTTTATTATATAACGTTTTGCGCTAAAATGCATATTAAAGCCGCAATCTTAAAAAGAAAATGTTTTTACGTACAAACAGCCTCACGCAGAATTTCAGCAAACATGGCGCCTACCCTATCTTGTAGAGAATAAAAAATGTAGTAAACCACGCGATTTTAAAAAAAATCGTAGGACTAGTTTTTGAGAAAATCGCAAAAAATTGAAAAACTATACGAATAAACTACTACTTCCGGTTGACCGATTTTGATGAAAATGTTCGTGTCGGGTCCGGTAGTGGTATGTAACTTAAGTTTTAAGTTTCAAGTTCGTACGATGTTCCGTTCTTGAGATATTCTGTTCACACACACACACACAGACCAATCGCTAAAAACATGTTTTTTGGGTTCAGGGGGTCTGAAAACATATAGATCCGGTGAAAACTCGATTTCGAAAAATCGACATGAAAACAATACTTTCCTTCCTATATATTCATATAGGCAAGAGAAAGTAAAAATTTAAAGATAATTTTAAATACTACAAGATTTATATGCGATTAAGCAGTAACTCGGTTTTGCCGTTAAAACACCGCATTGTAACTGGACCATTCCAAATTGAGTCATTCGACATTTACGACCGCAGAGGATGGATCATTAACAAAGGAGATAAAAAGTGATAAGAATGCGGTACTGGATAAATAGTAGGGACAAAAATATTGCGGTTTGCCGTCAAGTGTACAGAATGTGAAAAATCTGTTGTGAAACACTCGCACAACTTTCTCATGTCAATGTATATAATGAACAACATAGGTAACCTACGTTTAATCATGAGTAAACAACTTTTGTCGTAAAATGCATCTACTGAAGGCGCCATCTTAAAAAAAATCAATTTTTTTACCGATTTTGATGAGTAAAATACAGAAAAACACTAACTGACGCTACACTAAGCGTTGGAGAAAAAATATTTGAAATAAAATAAAGTTTATTTCCGTAAAAAATAGAGAAAACAAACAATTAACCTTCCTTTTAATCCTAAAAAATTATTTTTAAAACAAACAAAATTAATTATTGAAAAAAATACCTGCAAAGGAGAACTATGCGGAGGTACAAGCCTATCATATGTTGTTTTTTTTGGTTTGTATTAAATATTTCAGTTATATTTTAATAACTACGAGTTCAAACGTATTTGTAATATACAGTTAAAAATAAACATCACAGTTACTCAAAACAGTGAGGAAACATTGTGAGATCTGAGTTTATAAATCTTTAAACATTTACAAAAATAAAATATAACCAATATTATTTTAAAAAAGTTTGAAATAAAAGTTGTTGCTTTTTTAATTTACTACAATTTAATTTGTATACACTTTTGACCTAAAAGGCCCAAATTATTAAAAAAACCATTTTTTACCACGAGAGCATAGGCTCCCCAAGAATTTCAGCAGATATAGCGCGTATTCTATTTTCTAGAGCATACAAAATGTAGTAAATGAGGCGATTTTTAGAAAAAAATCGTAGTAACAGTTTTTGAGAAAATCGCAAAAAAATAAAAATAATTGCACGAATAAACTACTGCTTTCGGTTGACCGTGTTAATGAGAAAGTTCGTGTGGTTCAAAGTTTCAATACCGTACGTTAATTCGTTCTTGAGATATTTTGTTCACACACAGAAAAATCTCTAAAAACAAGTTTTTTTGGGTTCCAGAGGCCAATTAAATTTCGAAAAATCGACATGAAAAATAATAATTTCCTTTCCTATATATTCATATGTGGTAAGACATTTGCCTATAACAGACAGGTGGAGTGTCAAATTATCTACACTCAATCTGTTATTTGCAGGGCTAAAATAAATAGTTCTGTTTCTTATCACATGGTCAGCCAATTAAATGACTGAATCATTTAAGAACAGAAGAGGTAGAGGTGTAAAAGACACTAATCAGAGTTATCTCGTCTGAAAGTAATGGATTTCATTATACAGCCAGACCCTGTGGTGAATGAAGTAAAGGTGTCACTTGCAGAGTGGAAAATATATGCTTTTCAGAGGGCCTGGCATGCTGATAAGTGTACTTTTCCACTCAGCGAGGAAAGCAATGGTAAACCACCTCACTCCTCGATTTACTTAGTAAAACCTCTCAGGTTCAAACCAGCCCTTCGGCTGATGACCTAAACAACAACAGGGTAAGACAAAGTAAAAATGCGTTAAAACGGAGCAACACTTTATTGACACCCGGTAGATACGGAATGAAAACTCTGTTTAACTTATCAATTCTAGTGTATTTTATATTGTTCGCCTAAGGTAAACAATCTATATTACCTCTATAGATGTAGTCAGTGGTACGCAATTACTGCACAATATTATTGTTTATTAACAACATATGGTCAATAAGGATTGTTAAACGAACCAAGTAATACTACACATTGGCAGATCAAAGAACGCCTCAACAAACCTGCTATTGCAAATAATGGCAATGAATTCCAGAAATACAAAAACAACGGTAGAATATTAAGGTTATGTTGTTGTTGTTTAGGTCAACAGCCGAAAGGCTGGTTTGAACCTGTAGAGGTTTTACTAAGTAAAACGAGGAGTGAGGTGGTTTACCATTGCCTTCCTCACTGAGTGGAAAAGTACGCTTAACAGCATGCCGGGCCCTCTGAAAAGCACATATTTTCCACTCTGCAAATGACACCTTCACTTCATTCACCACAGGGTCTGGCTGTATAGTGAAATTCATTACTTTCAGAGAAGATAACTTTGACTAGTGTCTTTTACACCTCTACCTCTTCTGTTCTTAAATGATTCAGTCATTCAGTCAGTCAGTCAGTCATTCAGTCAGTTTTGGCTGACCATGTGATAAGAAACAGAAGTATTTATTTTAGCCCTGCAACAAACAGATTGAGTGTAAATAATTTGACACTCCACCTGTCTGTTATGGGCAGATTAAGGTTATAAAAACACGTAAAAAAAGCCACGTAAAATTAGAGTTTTTCGAGAAAAAAGTCTACACGACTTTCTTTTGCCAATGTAAGTTATGGAAATGTAACATATTATGTTTCGTCATGAATAAAAACGTAACCTAATTTTAAAAGTGGGTGAATGACGCAAAATGAAAATCAACCTCTGTTCAACTAAAAATACGGAACATATCTAACTGAACGCTTTTAACTAGGATCTGAAGAAAGTACTTGCAATAAAAGTTGTATCTATTATTTCCTATAACTTTAATTGTATGAAATTTTTCGTAAAATTAAGGCCAAAATATTTAAAAAAAACCCTGTAATTTTCCGATTTTTATGAAAAAAACCCAGAAAATCACTAATTAACGCTAATCTAAGCGCAGTTGAAAAAGACACTCGAAATAAAAGTTGTAGGATTTTTAATATTCTACAACTTTAATTATAATACTCAGATTTGCTTTCGAATGCATATTAAGGGTGCAATCTTTAAAAAAACCATTTCTCACCACGAAAGCTAAGCCTTCCCAAGAATTTAACCAGACATGGGCGCTTACCCTATCTTGTACTTCATAAAAAATTAAAAATCGCAAGAATAAACTTCCTACTACTTCCGGTCGACCGATTTTGATGAAAATGTTCGTGTCGCGTCTTCTAGTGATAACTAACTTAAGTTCGAAGTTTCATCTTCGTACGGTATTCCGTTCTTGAGATATTTTGTTCACACATAGGGCAACCGCTAATATGTTTCTTGCGTTTCAGAGGCCGGAAAACGTGTATTTCCGGTGAAAACTCGATTTCGAAAAATCAACATGAAAACAAAACGCTCTTTCCCTATATATTAATACAAGGCAAGATAAAGAAAAAACAAAGAAATTAGGTAAATTTTTCGGAAATAAGCAATTTTAAAGAAGTCGCCTCCAGGCTCTGGAATATAAAATACGGAACAAAAGTGTGATTTCAACACGAATAAATATTCATAGTGCTGTAATCTGAATTTAATAGCCTAACAATACTGAGGAGGCTGGAGGCTTTTGAAATGTGGGTCTACAGAAGAATTCTCCGAATAAGTTGGGTGGACCGAGTAAGAAATGAAGAGGTCCTACAGGGAATGAAAAAGAGCACAGAAATAATCAGAACACGTAAGCTCGAATATTTTGGTCACGTGATGAGACACCCAGGAAAATATAACCTTCTGCATCTAGTGATACAGGGTAAAATTGCCGGAGGGAGAGGACCGGGACGACGAAGGACGTCTTGGCTACGAAACCTCCGTGAGTGGTACCACAAAACATCCACTGAGCTATTCCGAGTTGCAGTGAATAAAGTGATGGTAGCCAATATGATTGCCAACGTCCGATAGTCGGGCATGGTACTTAAAGAAGAAGAACAATACTGATAAAAAATAAAACGGGCTTTTGTATTAAAAAAAAACTAAGTCAAAATATCTCAACTCCACATGAGGGTAGGCCTATTAAAGGTTTGAATGCAGTAGAAGTTACTACTGCAACACCGACATTATTATTTTTTTTATATATTATTTGTTTATTATTATTTATTTCTGCCCCTAACAGGCAGGAGGAGTGTCAAATTATTTACACTCAATCTGTTAGTTGCAGGGCTAAAATAAATAGTTCTGTTTCTTATCACATGGTCAGTCAATTAAATGACTGAATCATTTAAGAACAGAAGAGGTAGAGGTGTAAAAGACACTAATCAGAGTTATCTTCTCTAAAAGTAATGAATTTCATTATACAGCCAGACCCTGTGGTGAATGAATTGAAGGTGTCATTTGCAGAGTGGAAAATATGTGCTTTTCAGAGGGCCCGGCATGCTGATAAGCGTACTTTTCCACTCGGTGAGGAAGGCAATTGGTAAACCACCTCACTCCTCGTTTTACTTAGTTAAACCTCTACATGTTCAAACCAGCCTTTCGGCTGTTGACCTAAACAATACATTATTTATTTATTTATTTGTGTATTATTTATTTATTATTATCTGGGCGTGCGACTTAGTATGGTGATGACAAGCTGACAGTCATTTGTGATAAATTGTAATGGGGGGGCCCCTATTTAAGCTCATGCCTAATCCACGTCAAAAATGTAGCAAAAAGCAGCAATCGCATTGTGTGGTTGTCAACAATGTACAGTTACCGATGACAAAAAAAAAATCTGGTGTGAAACACTCACACAACTTTCTCTTGCCAATGCAAATAATTAATAATAAACCTAACATTATTAATAAAATATTAGAAATAAACAAAACACTAACCTCAATAAACATCACCTAATTTTAATCATGAGTGAATGACGCAAAATGACAATCGAACTCAGTTTGGCTGAAAAATACGGAAAATCAAGCTTTCACGCTAAACTAGGCTCTGTAGAGAAAAATGCTCTAAACAAAAGTTGTAGATCTTTTAATTTTCTATAAATTTAATTACATACACTTTTGTCGTAAAATGCATACTAAGACCGAAATGTTAAAAAAATCGATATTTCTCACGTTTTCGTGAGAAAAAAAACAGATAATCGCAAATTACCGCTAAACTAAGCGTTATACAAAAAAATGTTTGAAATAAAAGTTGTAGAATTTTACATTCTCTACAACTTTTATTATATAACGTTTTTCGCTAAAATGCATATTAAAGCTGTAATCTTAAAAAAACAAAGTTTTTACGTGAAAACAGCCTCAAGCAGAATTTCAGCAAACATGGCGCCTACCCTATATTGTAGAACATAAAAAATGTAGTAAACCAGGCGTTTTTAAAAAAAATCGTAGGACTAGTTTTTGAGAAAATCGCAAAAAAGTGAAAAATTATACGAATAAACTACTACTTCCGGTTGACCGATTTTGATGAAAATGTTCGTGTCGAGTCCGGTAGTGGTACGTAACTTAAGTTTCAAGTTTCAAGTTCGTACGATGTTCCGTTCTTGAGATATTCTGTTCACACACACACACACATACACACACACAGACCAATCGCTAAAAACATGTTTTTTGGGTTCAGGGGGTCTGAAAACGTATAGATCCGGTGAAAACTTGATTTCGAAAAATCGACATGAAAACAATACTTTCCTTCCTATATATTCATAAAACTGACCGGTAAGAGTTTTGCAGAAACTGCGTTGTACTAACAATTCAAAGGTGTAACAAAAGGTTAAGGATATCTGGAGCAGGTAAGAGTTTGAAAATATGGCACAAACATCACAAAAACGTATAAATTAAAAATCTATATATAATTAAGTTTATACAGTCAAACTCGGTTAAAACGAATTCCACGGGAGCAAGTAAATTCGTTCGTTAAATCCGTTATTCGCAATAACCGTGACGTGAAATATAAGGGGTGCTTACATATTACGTACAAGAAAACAATGGAATTTTTAGATACTAATCATTAAACGCTATATTAATAGAGACCTAATATTTGAACAAAGAAATAAGTATATTTATCTAAAATTAATTTTTTTACAAATAAAATATATATTTTTTATTTAAAAATAAATAAAAAATTGCAAAAACTTACATAAGTAGTATGTATGATGGAGTAAAACTCAAGTTATGGCATAAAAAAATTGTCTATTGTTGTTTGAGTTGTTTTCTTTGAGTACTTCAATTGTCTAAAACTGTTCCTCAAAACACTCAGTTGCTGGAACGTTTCTTCTGTAGAGTTACCTCTAGATTCCAGAAATCCAGAAAGAAGTTCCAAAGCATCTTCTGCATCTTTCCACGAAGTGGTTTTAATGATAGGTGCGTTGTCATCGGATTCGGAGTCACTGCTTTCTTGAACGATAGTGGAAACATTACTTAAGATTTCATCATCGGTCGGAATCCCTGAAGTCACTACTTCAGTATCTATATCCACAAAATCGTCTACTATTACATCCAAAAATCGGCAATCGCTCTTGACATTTCTTGACTTAAGCCATTGTGATAAAGGTAAGTAGTCCTCAGGATCTTCACTGTCATTTGGAAATGTTGCAAGTCCTGGTTTTTTAAAGCAGTTGCGTATCGTGTTTTCTGTCACATTTTCCCATGCATCGCTGAAAAGACGAATTGCTTCGAGCACGGAAACTTTGGCATCATAAACAGTTTTATCGGAACTGTTAATTTTTTCAATTAAATTTAAGACCAACAGTCGGCGATAGTTACATTTGAAACTTCTAATTACCCCTTGATCCATTGGCTGTAACACAGACGTACAATTTGCAGGCAAGAAAACCATTTTTATGTTTGTTAAATTGTGCAATGTAGGGTGAGCCGGACAGTTATCAATCAAAAGCAAAATATTTTTTCTCTCTTTTCTCAGTGATTCATCCCACTGCCTGATTTCTTTTTCAAAAATACTAGCCGTCATCCACGCCTTTTTATTAGCAACGTAATTAACGGGAAGACATTTCACATTTCTAAAACACCTTGGCTTTTGCGACTTTCCTATTACCAGGAGCTTTCTCTTATCGGTGCCGGTCATATTAGCGCATACTAAAACTGTAAGTCTGTTTTTAACAAACTTACCACCCACACATTTTTCACCTTTAAACTTTAACGTTTTATCAGGCGTTATGTTGTAAAAGACACCTGTTTCATCCGCATTATATATGTTGCTATCACTATAATCCCGCCTTATATCCGGCCACACAGTTTTTAACCAATCGTTGACTACAGTTTGATCAACTGCAGATGCTTCACCACTTATTTTTCCGTACACGATATTGTTCCTGTTTTTAAAGCGATCCAACCATCCATTGTTGCACACAAAGTCCTTGTACCCTAACTGTATGGCAAACTTTTCAGCTTGAACCTTTAATAGTGTTCCACTAATTGGTAAACCACGGGACGATTGCATTTTAAACCAAGAAAGAAGAGCTGTGTCAATGTCACTTTTTTCACATTTTTTAATTTTTTTACAATTTGTCTGATTATTTGCGAAGGCTAACAGTATAGTGTCCCGATTTTTCCAAATTGTAGATGTCGTGGATGCTGATAATCCGTATTTTTTTGACACAGATAAATTAGACGATCCATTTTGTAATTCGCGGATCACTTGCACTTTTTCAGAAACTGAAAAATTTTTACGCTTTGACATTTTAAAAACTGAAGTCACAGTACAGCGCTGCAATAATACACCACTTTAACTGAACGATACTACGACACACTACAATGCAATACAGTACAGTGTGCGTATACTGTAGTAAACTCGAGTTTTAAGAAACAAACTGTAGTACGGTACATACAGTATGTATTGAACTAGAGCCGATCAGTGTAAAACTGATTGTTGAGAGTCGGTCAGGTGACACATGTGGGCCTATGCCTATTCATAGCCTATAATGGCTATCTGTAAGTGGAGGAACAAAAGGAAAGAACTGAACATACTATACTAGTGCGATTCTAAGAAGTGAAAGAAAATATTTTTGTGGTCAATAAATTTAGGCGTACAAGTCACAAGGGTCGCTGACCGCCATCCAATTACAGTAAAATTGTGTATGTACATACTGTAGTACTGAACTTAGTACAAAGTGAACAATGGGAAAACCAGGTAGGTACACCCTATTCATACTGCGTTCAGTGGTGTCTGTTCTAAGAAAACGGTGAAAGTGTTTGTGTTGTCAATATCGTGGACTACCTGTTACAAAAATCATACGTATCTGATTCCGATATTTCCTATTTCTATCACACTGTTAGGTTCGTTATATCCGTTATACGCATTCGTATTAAACGTGAAAACCAATCATAAGAATTAAGTAAAATCAAATCAAACTATCTGATTTGTTCATTTTAACCGTGAATTCGTTGTAACCGTGATCGTTTTAACCAAGTTTGACTGTATATAGATTTTTAATTTATACGTTTTTGTGATGTTTGTGCCATATTTTCAAACTCTTACCTACTCCAGATATCCTTAACCTTTTGTTACACCTTTGAATTGTTAGTACAACGCAGTTTCTGCAAAACTCTTACCGGTCAGTTTACAATTTTATTGTAATTTTGAGAGGATATCATAACGTTTTGTTGAATATATTATATAATTTCTAAAAATAAATTGACTATTGATGCGACCGTTTCTCCAAAACTCTTACCGGTCAGTTTACAATTTTATTGTAATTTTGTGAGGATAATTATGTTCTATCATAACAATACGCGAGATGATAAGTATGACGTTAAAAAATTATTTATTATTTATAATAATAATAATAATAATAAAAATAATAATAATTTATTATAGTTTTACATTTTTTGTAAATAAATTGTTTGTATAAAATTGATTTTATGAAGAAAAAAAATTAACCGCCCAACGTGGGGCTCGAACCCACGACCCCGAGATTAAGAGTCTAATGCTCTACCGACTGAGCTAGCCGAGCATGCCAACTCACAGCAAAATTATAGCATATACGACAGGGCAGCCGAACCGTAACATGTATACGGTGCTGCCGCCTAACGTCAATCGGAGGAGGAGGAGGACATTTTCCGAGATCCGATATAAAAAAACATACTAAATCGGGTCCCGCGGCATTAAAATTATTGAAAATAAATGTTTGCAGTTTGTTTTTAATACTGAAATGAAGACTAAATGTCGTTTAAAGTGAAACAATGTTATACTAAAGCATTGGAAACATGTTTTGATCAATAATTAAAAGAATATAGATAAATGTGAAATTCGATCAAAGTTGTTAGCGCTAAATAAGCAGTTCGCTTGCGCCGGCTACGAAAACTCTTACCGGGCGCATTTCAAGCGAAATGCTTAATAGGCAAGAGAAAGTAAAAATATGCATAATTTTTGAAAACATTAAACATTAAAGGTAGTTACTTTTATACGGATTTGAATACTAGACAGTGGTTACCGGTGTACATTGATGGTTGGGGTTCAATTAACCATACTCTCTCAGGAATGGTCGACCTGAGTCTGTACAAGACTACACCTCGTTTACACGTCAAACACATCATCCTCATCTCATTTGGTCATAGGTTGCTTATTGTTCAAAATTGAACAGATTGCAACGTACACAAATTGTTGTTTAGGTCATCAGCCGAAAGGCTGGTTTGAACCTGTAGAGGTTTTACTAAGTAAAACGAGGAGTGAGGTGGTTTACCATTGCCTTCCTCACCGAGTGGAAAAATACGCTAATCAGCATGCCAGGCCCTCTGAAAAGCACATATTTTCCACTCTGCAAATGACACCTTCACTTCATTCACTACAGGGTCTGGCTGTATAATGAAATTCATTACTTTCAAACGAGATAACTCTGATTAGTGTCTTTTACACCTCTACCTCTTCTGTTCTTAAATGATTCAGTCATTTAATTGGCTAACCATGTGATAAGAAACAGAACTATTTATTTTAGCCCTGCAACAAACAGATTGAGTGTAAATAATTTGACACCACCTGTGTCTATTATGGGCACACAAATTAAGGAATAAAAAAAAATTTTTTTAAATCGCAGCGAGTGGGGAAGAGATTGCTAGTAGAGCTATAAAATCATAACGGCTAAAATGCAAAACTGTTTGATGATCAATGAAAAAGTTAGTGAAGTTTGCCGTCACGTTTATTTAAATAAACAACCTCCTTTATTTGCACTAACACCGACCGATCGACCAGCAATTTGAAGAAGTCAAAGCGATTCCAATACTACAACGCATTTTGCTATACTATACCAGTTTAAACGAAATGATTTTTAGGAACGAGTGCGACACTCATTTTGCAGAGCAAATCCAATTTGGAAAATCGCCAACAAAATGGCATTTCCGTTTTACAACCCACTAAACAACTGAGTCAGTACATTCAGCGATCGAGACATTAGAAAATGAAAACATTGACTACAAAATTTAGCTGCGAATACAGGGTGTTTTACGATGAATTGAAAATTTTTCGAGAGCTTATTCTACGTATTGTGAAAATTATGAAAAAAAGTTCATCTGAAAAAGCTTCGTTAGCGAGTTATGGTAGGCGAAAGATTTCGCCTAGATTTTTGTTCCTCTGGTAATCTTTCTTATAGTTTTTTACCCCCGTAGCTATAACACCCCGACTACAAAATTTAGCTGCAACTACAGGGTGTTACAACGAATTTCAAATACTTTAAAAGCCTAGTTGTTTAGGTCATCAGCCGAAAGGCTGGTTTGAACCTGTAGAGGTTTAACTAAGTAAAACAAGGCATGAGGTGGTTTACCATTGCCTTCCTCACTGAGTGGAAAAGTACGCTTATCAGCAAGCCGGGCCCTCAGAAAAGCACATATTTTCTACTCTGCAAATGACACCTTCACTTCATTCATTACAGGGTCTGGCTGTATAATGATATTCATTACTTTCAGACGAGATAACTCTGATTAGTGTCTTTTACACCTCTACCTCTTCTGTTCTTAAATGATTCAGTCATTTAATTGGCTGACTATGTGATAAGAAACAGAACTATTTATTTTAGCCCTGCAACGAACAGATTGAGTGTATATAATTTGACATCCACCTGTCTGTTATTGGCAGCAAAAGCCTGTAGTGAAAGTGATGAAAAAATTGGGTCTGAAAAGGTTTCGTCAGCGAAATACTGTTGGAAAAATTTTTCGTTTCAATTTTTGTTCCCCCGATAATCTTTAGTATAGTTTTTACCCCTAAAAACCCCGACTACAAAACTTAACTGCAAATACAGCGTTTACAACGAATTTCAAATTCTTAGTTACCGAGTTACGGTTGACGAAAGATTTCGCCTCGATTTTTATTCATTTGATAACCTTTCGTATAGTTTTTAACTTCGTATACCCAGTTGTATGAAGATGATACAGGTAGACGAAGTTTTGAAAAAATGAAACCGGCTGGAATGACACAGATTTTAAATTATTTTACCTTTCGGGAGTACTTTACCAGTCTGATGGGCCCTGATATTTGTTGCGGCAATTTTTAAAATTGTCAAATATAATTTTCCTTTGTCCGTCCGTACGTCACACCCAGATATCGGAAACTACAAGAGACAGCAACAAATAGTTTTCGGATTCGTAATCTACACAAAAAGTTAATGGCCCTAAATTGGGTTTGAAGTTCCGGTTTCGACTGAAAGTGGCCCAAAAACGGGAAGTCAAGTAATTTAAGTCGGAATCTGGAAACAAAAATAGTATCATTCGATTCCTCTTAAAGAGCAGATAAAGAAATCACACTTGCCCATAACGGGCAGTTGGAGTGTTAAATTAATTGCACTCGATCTGTTGGTTCCAGGGCTATAAAAAAAGTTCCGTTCTTATCACATAGTCAGCCATTTATGACTGAACTATCTAAGAACAGAAGAGCTAAAGGAGTAAAAGACACTTGTCAGAGTTACCTCATCGGAGAATAATGAATTTCACTATACAGCCAGACCCTGTGGTGAATGAAGTGAAGGTGTGTGTGAATTTGCAGGGTGGAAAGTGAGTACTTTTCGCAGGGCCTGGTATGCTGATAAGCATACTCTTTCAACTCAGTGAGGAAGGCAATAGTAAACCACCTCACTCCTCGTTTTTACTTAGACTAGTAAAACCTCTAGAGGTTCAAACCAGCCTTTCGGCTGTTGACCTAAACAACAAAGAAATCACTAATGGTTTTGCCATAATTCAAAGATAAGCCTTTTTAAAAGTTTCCACCATTTAAGAGACGCGTCTTTTCATGAAAGGGATTTGTTAAATATTATTATTGTTAATGTTTTACTTTTTTATTAAATAAAATTACTGTAAGGATTTCTATATTATATTTTTATTACATATTATACGCTTATTGCGATTACATCGGGATTATCGATCTCTATCGAATCCCATACATAAGTTGGTCTAACGGTAAGGTTGTGACCACAAGTCAGCTGTTTATTAACAGCTGATTTTCAGAGACGATGGTTCCGTGTTTCAATTAACCATACTTTGGTCTTCCTAAGCTTGTACAAAACTACTTCCTCATTTACACGTTGCACATATCATCCTCATCTTATTGGGTAGTGGGGTTGCTTATTGTTCTAAAATTGAACAATTTGAAACGAGCATATAGATGGGAGCTCACTTGATTGCTAGCGTAAGGAATTCGAATGGAGAGGATTGTTTGTACGATTCCCCTCCTCCTATAACCTAGTAGTAGTAATAATACCATGCCCAAAACGGGCAGGTGGAGTGTTATTTTAATTGCACTCTATCTGTTTGGTCCAGGGCTAAAAAAAAATAGTTCTGTTTCTTATCACATAGTCAGCCACTTATATGACTGATTTATTTAAGAACAGAAGAGGTAGAGGTGTAAAAGACACTAGTCAGAGTTATCTCCTCTGAGAGTAATGAATTTCACTATGCAGCCAGACCCTGTGGTGAATGAAGTGAAGGTGTCATTTGCAGGGTGGAAAGTGAGTGCTTTTCGGAGGGCCTGGCATGCTGATAAGCATACTCTTTCAGCTCAGTGAGGAAGGCAATGGTAAACCACCTTACTCCTCGTTTTTACTTAGTAAAACCTCTAGAGGTTCAAACCAGCCTTTTGGCTGTTGACCTAAACAACAACAGTAATAATACCATTAGTACGAGCTCTTCTAACAAATATTACTCGCAAACCATTTGGAATAACTACTGTTGTACCATGCCCCCTTTCACTTCATCGCGCACTAGCAAACAAGTCAGCTCCCAACTATTCATTCGAGATAAAAAAAGTAATCTTGCGATCATATTATCTAAAAATCTGGTGTGAAACACTCACACAACTTTCTCTTGCCAATGCAAATAATTAACAATAAACCTAACATTATTAATAAAATATTAGAAATAAACAAAAAACTAACCTCAAAAATATAACCTTATTTTAATCATGAGTGAATGATGCAAAATGAAAATCAACCTCAGTTTGGCTTAGAAATACGGAAAATCACTCTTTCTCTCTAAACTAGGCTCTGTAGAGAAAAATGCTCTCAACAAAAGTTGTAGATCTTTTAATTTTCTATAAATTAAATTATATACACTTTTGTCGTAAAATGCATACTAAGGCCGAAATCTTTAAAAAATCAATTTTTCACACATTTTCGTGAGAAAAAAAACATAAAATCGCAAATTACCGCTAAACTAAGCGTTATACAAAAAAATGTTTGAAATAAAAGTTGTAGAATTTTAAATTCTCTACAACTTTTATTATATAAAGTGTTGCGCTAAAATGCATATTAAAGCTGTAATCTTAAAAAAACAACGTTTTTACGTGAAAACAGCCTCACCGAGAATTTCAGCAAACATGACGCCTACCCTATCTTGTAGAGAATAAAAAATTGAGTAAACCAGGCGATTTTAAAAAAAATCGTAGGACTAGTTTTTGAGAAAATCGCAAAAAAGTGAAAAATTACACGAATAAACTACCACTTCCGGTTGACCGATTTTGATGAAAATGTTCGTGTCGAGTCCGGTAGTGGTACTTAACTTAAGTTTCAAGTTTCAAGTTCGTACGATGTTCCGTTCTTGAGATATTCTGTTCACACACACACACACACACACACACACAGACCAATCGCTGAAAACATGTTTTTTGGGTTCAGGGGGTCTGAAAACGTATAGATCCGGTGAAAACTCGATTTCGAAAAATCGACATGAAAACAATACTTTCCTTCCTTTATATTCATATAGGCAAGAGAAAGTAAAAATCAACCTAGTAACGGCTTACCCGGCGAACGGAAGCGTTGCGCAAGAGTGTAAAGCAACATAGAATCCACGTCTTTAAAATTAAATATCTCTAAATTCTCGATAGAATACGAGAAGTTATACACATAGACGACTATTGGTAAAGATTTTAAATAGATAAAATGAGAGGAGACAGAGGGGGGGGGAAATGAGAAAGAGAGAGAGACTAACTTGGAAAACAAGCGTAGTTGAAGGAGGTTGATTTACGGTCTGGTGATTGGGCCAATCAAGCAAGCCATGAAAAGTAAAAATGGTCGGTGAAATCGCATCGGACAGCCACTCATCCGTACCGAGTCTTCGTCCAACTGAATACGTGACTGAAAACTTCAACAGCGTTCAATCGGAAAAACTAACACACGACGAATTTGCGTATCCAATATTGTAAACTATTTATTGTACAGTCGACAGGAGACTTTCCTGGGTATCTGATTGTCCGATGAAATTACGTGTCGGTGGCCAACAGAGTGTCGGGTGAAAAAAGATCAAGAAAGCAATGCCTTCTAATAAATTTTCCCATTATAACACCTTAAGATAACACCGAATGTAAAATAAATCAACATCATCATTAACAATACCTATGTTCGGCCGCCTCTATAGCGTAGTGGTTATAACGCGCTAGTCTACCACGCGAATCAAAATCGATTTTTTTTTAAATTTCAATAACTTTTTTTTTTGTTTAACGTCCGACTGTATACCACCGGGTTGGTCTAGAGGTAAAGCCGTCGCCAAAATCAGGTGTTTAACAGCTGATTTTCGGAGACGAAGGTTCCTGGTTCAAATCCTAGTAAGGGTAGTTACTTTTATACGGATTTGAATGCTAGCCAGTGGTTACCGGTGTACTTTGATGGTTGGGGTTTGATTAACCATACTCTCTCAGGAATGGTCGGCCTGAGTCTGTACAAGACTACACCTCATTTACACGTCATACATATCATCCTCATCTCATTGGGTCATGGGGTTGCTTATTGAGTAGTATAGAAACAAGCATTCGAGCAAAAACCTTCATATTATCCCGAATTTTCCGAAAAATTTCCCGGGAATATCCCAGTTTATCCCGAATTGTCCTAAAAAAATTCAGGGAATACTTAAAATTATTCCGTTTTATCCCAGTTTTACAAAACTTTTCCGGGAATACCCAAGCTTATTCCTGTTTATCCCAGTTTTAAAAAACTTTTCCGGGAATATTTAGACCTGTCTAGAAAAAAATCCCGGATTTAAAAAAAAAAAATCCTTATTTTATTATGAATTTACTGGACGTTACTGAAGTAGAGTTGTTATCCCCGAAATTTCCGAAAAATTGTCCGGGATTACACTCAACTTTCCTAGACAGAATACCAGGATTAAAATAAGTTCTGTATTTTATTAAGAATTTTCTGGACGTTATTAAAATAGAGTTGTTATCCCGAAATTTCCGAAAAAATATTTCGGGATTATAACAAACTTTCCTAAAGAGGAATCCAGGATTTAAAAGTGTTATAATCTTTTTAAAACGAGTATTACCTGCCGTAAGTCACCAGGTTTTGATTCAGTACAGGCGAAATTCTAAAAACAGCTACACAAGAAAGCAATAGTTAAAGTTTCTGCAATAATCAATCCACTATTCAGACTGCACCATGTTCCCACCATCTGGAGGAAGGTCGCAGGAAATATTACCATTTTAATAAACTTAGTAAACCCTCTCAATAAATCACATCATACACACCGATTTCTGTTCTTCCGGTTGAGTAAATTGTTCAAAAAACTGTTACTAAGCAAACTAAATCCAGTTATAGATCGGAAGCATCTCATACCTAATCACCGATTCGGATTCAGAAACCAAAATTCAACGTTACAGGAAGTACACAGATTTGCAGATATTCTTGATAGGGCCCTCGAAGATAAAAAGTCTTTTCTGTAATCTTCTAGATGTTTACTTAGGCCTTTGTTAAGGTTTGACACAAAGAACTAATATACAAAATGAGAAACAACTGCCCATGGTCTACTGTAAAATACTCGAACCTTATTTCACAGATTTCAGATTTAGATCAGAGGATGCATATTCAGAAATGAAACCCATGAAAGATGACATACCACACGGCAGTGTTATCGGAACCGCTTTTCTACCTCTTGTAAACTAATGATATCCTTACATTTAATGACAGAAAAATGACAACTTTTGCGTATGATACGGTGGTTTAGCTGTCGATAGAACTGAAGAAGAAATCTACTTCGAAGCTCCAAGATACTAAAAATCATGTGCAAACTTGAGCAAAAAAAGGAGAAAATTAAAAATTAAAAAATCTGGTGTGAAACACTCACACAACTTTCTCTTGCCAATGCAAATAATTTACAATATAATTTAACATTGGTAATAAAATGTTAGAAATAAACAAAAAACTAACCTCAATAAACATAACCTTATTTTAATCATGAGTGAAACACTCAAAATGAAAATCAACCTCAGTCTGGCTTAAAAATACGGAAAATCACTATTTCACGCTAAACTAGGCTCTGTAGAGAAAAATACGTTAAATAAAAGTTGTAGATCTTTAAATTTCCTATAAATTTGGTTATATACACTTTTATCGTAAAATGCATACTAAGGCCAAAATCTTAAAAAAATCGATTTTTCACACGTTTTCGTGAGAAAAAATCAGAAAATCGCTAATAACTGCTAAACTAAGCGTCATACAAAAAAATGTTTGAAACAGAAGTTGTAGGTTTTTAAATTCTCTACAACTTTTATTATATAAGTTTTTGCGCTAAAATTTATATTAAAGCCGTAATCTTAAAAAAACAACGTTTTTACGTGAAAACAGCCTCACCGAGAATTTCAGCAAACGTGGCGCCTACCCTATCTTGTAGAGAATAAAAAATTGAGTAAAATAGGCGATTTTAAAAAAAATCGTAGGACCAGTTTTTGAGAAAATCGCAAAAAAGTGAAAAATTATACGAATAAACTACTACTTCCGGTTGACCGATTTTGATGAAAATGTTCGTGTCAGGTCCGGTAGTGGTATGTAACTTAAGTTTCAAGTTTCAAGTTCGTACAATGTTCCGTTCTTGAGATATTCTGTTCACATACACACACACACACAGACCAATCGCTAAAAACATGTTTTTTGGGTTCAGGGGGTCTGAAAACGTATAGATCCGGTGAAAACTCGATTTCGAAAAATCGACATGAAAACAATACTTTCCTTCCTATATATTCATATAGGCAAGACAAAGTAAAAAAGAAATGAGTGAAAGACTGTTTCCCAGCATGCGTCACTCATTCATTATACCTCACCCTAACCCTTCGCCCCTCCCTCTTAACTACACGGAGCTTGGAACCGCACAATACTTTCATACGTATTTAAATATAAGATGGGCGTAATTTGATGGTAGAAGTTCAATTAACCATACTCTCTCATAAATAGTCGACCTGAGTCTGTACAAGTCTACACCGTATTGACAAGTCATACATAACATCCTCATCTCATTAGGAATTGGGAAAGAAATAAAAGAGAAAATAGTTAACAACTCTAGCTTATTTTGTCGAATGATTCTCTTTTTTTTTTCTTTTTTTTTTCCGGGGTTCCTACGGCCGGCGCCGCTTCCCGCACTTCAATCTCCATTCTCTTCTATCCTCCCAATCACCCTCATCCATCCCTCTCTCCCTCATGGCTTCCAGTATTCCCGTTTTCCACGTTTTCCTTGGTCTACCTTTCTTCCTTCTGTTGGTTGGGACATAAGACAACATTCTTTTTGGCCACCTCTCATCACCCATTCTCTGCACATGACCATACCATATCAGTTGTCGTCTCTCTATCCTATCCACAATGGTATCTTCTACATGAGCTCTTTTCCTGATGTCGTCATTCCGGATATGGTCCAACCTGGACACTCTACATGAACGGCGCAGAAAGTCCATTTCAATTGCTTTAAGCTGGCTGTCTATTTTTGATGTTATTTGCCAGCACTCTGCCCCATAAGTTGTTATTGGCTCCACAATAGTGTGGTACAACTGGACTTTTGTATTCATGTGCATTTTTGCAGACCATAAAATCGGGTTCAATTTCCGGATTGCTATTCTCCCTTGCACAATCCTATTTTTAACATCCTTCCTAGTTGAACCGTCTGATGATATGTAGGTCCCCAAGTACTTGAATTCCTTTGTGCTCTTGATAATTTTGTTGTCGACTTGAAGATCATTGGACTCTTCCCCTATAACCAAGTATTCGGTTTTGCTAATATTAATATTCAACCCCCATTCACAGTATTCATCCAAGAGTTTCCTTGTCATATAAGCAATGTCCTCTTCATCGTTATTCTCTTTTACTTAATTTAAAAAAATTTAAAACTACATGAATAGAAATTAACAAATTAGGGAACAAAAATTAAAAAATAAACAACAGTAGGCCTATACAACACAGTCTCTGGTCTGTGCTAACGCTATTACAATGTGTTACGGCAAAATCGTTTACATATATAACGATACGAGCCAACTGAAAAAATAAATAAATAAAAACGAAATAAAAACAAAAACTAAGTATTTTTTTTATCTATACGTTTTTAAATAAATGAACGTCGGAGAAGAACAATATAATAAAAGAGAACATTTCAACGAAGCGCAAAAATATTCTTGAATTTTAAAATACTATTAAGTCGCAGTATGAATACCAAATGACAATAAAGAAAAATAAATAAGCAAATAAACAAACTGAAAACGTGACAGAAAAAAACGTGAAAACAATCCACTAGAAACTTCAATGTAAAAATGGATACATACCAACTTTGAACGGCACTTGTATGTTCATAAAAGTGTAAAAAAAAACCGAGAAGAAAAATTCAATAAACGAGAAAACCCTTTTTTAAATATGCAAACTAACTTTAAAACAAAAGTATAGATTTATACTTTATTTATACTTTAAAAAAAGTATATTAAGCACCAGAGTAGAGTAACCAAGCATAAATGAATTGGTAGTGAAACAAAATTTTGCACTAAAATTTGCTATTGTACTACAACAAAAGTTCCCATCCTATTTTTACTTTCTCTTGCCTATATGAATATATAGGAAGGAAAGTACTGTTTTCATGTCGATTTTTCGAAATCGAGTTTTCACCGGATCTATACGGTTTCAGACCCCCTGAACCCAAAAAACATGTTTTTAGCGATTGGTCTGTGTGTGTATCTGAACAGAATATCTCAAGAACAGAACATCGTACGAACTTGAAACTTAACTTACATACCACTACCGGGCCCGACACAGACATTTTCATCAAAAGGGTCGACCGGAAGTAGTAGTTGATTCGTGTAATTTTACACTTTTTGCGATTTTCTCAAAAACTGGTCCTACGATTTTTTTTAAAACCGCCACATTTACTTATTTTTTATGCTCTACAAGATAGGGTAGGCGCCATGTTTGCTGAAATTCTCGATGAGGCTGTTTTCACGTAAAAAAATAATTTTTTTAAGATTGCGGCTTTAATATGCATTTTAGCGCAAAATTTTATATAACAAAAGTTGTAGAAAATTTAAAATTCTACAACTTTTATTTCAAACATTTTTTTGTATAACGCTTGGTTTAGCGGTAATTAGCGATTATCTGTTTTTTCTCACGAAAACGTGTGAAAAATCGATTTTTTTAAGATTTCGGCCTTAGTATGCATTTTATGACAAAAGTGTATATAATTGAATTTATAGAAAATTAAAAGTTCTACGACTTTTATTAAGAGCACTTTTCTCTACAGATCCTAGTTTAGCGTGAAAGAGTGATTTTCCGTATTTTTAAGGCAAACAGATCGATTTTTCTTTTGTGTCTCTCATATACATGATTAAAATTAGGTAATGTTTATTGAGGTTAGTTTTTTGTTTATTTCTAATGTTTTATTACTAATGTTAGGTTTATTGTTAATTAATTGCACTGGCAAGAGAAAGTTGTGTGAGTGTTTCACACCAGATTTTTTTTATACAGGCCTACCCCTTAATTATTTATAATTTTATTCTTAATGCGTGTACATTACAATCTGTTCAATTCAGAACAATAACCATGACCCAATTAGATGAGTATGATGTGCAATGACGCGTATATAAGGTGTAGTCTTGTACAGACTCAGGCCCACCATTCCTGAGAGAGTATGGTTAATTGAATGCCAATCATCAAAGTACACCGGTAACAACACTGTCTAGTATTCAAATTCGTACAAAAGTAAACTTTATCCTTTACTAGGATTTTATCCATGAACCTTTGTCTCCGAAAATCAGCTGTTAAACAGCTGATATTTTATTTATTTAGTTAGCGGTGTACCTTGATGGTTGGGGTTCAATTAACCATACTCTCTCAGGAATGGTCGACCTGAGTCTGTACAAGACTACACCTCATTTACACGTCATACACATCATCCTCATCTCATTGGGTCATGGGGTTGCTCATTGTTCTCAATTGAACAGATTGTAACGTACACAAATTAGGAATTACAAAAAAAAAAATACTAACACTGCCGGCCGCATTGGCGCAGTTGGTAACGCGCTCGCCTCTCATCATGCGGTCCTGGGTTCGAATCCCACTCAGGCATGGCATATTTTCATACGTTACAAAAAATCATTTCATCCTCATCACACACAGTTACACCCCAACGTCGTCGCTAATGACCTTGATGTTGATGCGACGTTAAATAAATAAATAAATAAAAAATACATATATATAAAAAAAATTTAAAAACATACTGTTGTTGTTTAGGTCATCAGCCGAAAGGCTGGTTTGAACCTCTAGAGGTTTTACTAAGTAAAACAAGGATTGAGGTGGTTTACCATTGCCTTCCTCACTGAGTGGAAAAGTAAGCTTAACAGCATGCCGGGTCCTCTGAAAAGCACATATTTTCCACTCTGCAAATGACACCTTCACTTCATTCATTACAGGGTCTGGCTGTATAATGAAATTCATTACTTTCAGAGAAGATAACTCTGACTAGTGTTTTTTACACCTCTACCTCTTCTGTTCTTAAATGATTCAGTCCTTTAATTGGCTGACCATGTGATAAGAAACAGAACTATTTATTTTAGCCCTGCAACAAACAGATTGAGTGTAAATAATTTGACACTCCACCTGTCTGTTATGGGCAGAAAAAAATACTAACACGCTAAAACTCTTCACAAAGAGTCCGCGCAAAAAAGTATACAGAACAATAAGTATGACCCAATCAGATGAGGATGATGTGTTTAATATAATTCAGAGAATTAATCAGTTATGAATTTATCACTTTACTTATAAACTATATATATATATACAAATAAATAGTTCTGTTTCTTATCACATGATCAGCCAATTAAATGACTGAATCATTTAAGAACAGAAGAGGTAGAGGTGTATATATATATATATATATATATATATATATATATATATATATATATATAACTATAAAAATTACAAAGGTTAAATAGGATTACGTTAAACAGAATTTAAAAAAAGAACAGAAAATAAATGATAAATTCAATTACATTAACATAAAATATCAATAATAATATATTTTAATTCTAATAAAAATAGAAATTAAAAAAAAACACTAATAATGTTTGTATAATTTGTAATAGAGAAAAATACATTAAAAAAACAATTTATTTTATAACCATAACTACTTTACAATATATTTTAACTAACAGAATGCAAATAGTTTTAATTTATTGGAAATAAATGCAATAAATGAGTATAAAGAAACAAGTAAACTATCGCAAATAGAAATGATATAAGGCGATGACTACTTCTAGTCCAACCCAGTGCGTACTACCATTTAGAACATAATTACGAAAATAATGATTAACTAATCTTAATATTTCACTTACTCGGACCTTACGTACTACATCAACATGAAAAACTTTTATTCATACCTGCAACAAAAAAAAAAAAAAATTCCGTTAATAAATATATTATGTATTGTATCTGCAGACAGGTGGAGTGTCAAAATATTTACACCCCATCTGTTAGTTGCAGGGCTAAAATAAATAGTTCTGTTTCTTATCACATGATCAGCCAATTAAATGACTGAATCATTTAAGAACAGAAGAGTTAGAGGTGTAAAAGACACTAATCAGAGTTATCTCCTCTGAAAGTAATGAATTTCATTATACAGCCAGACCCTGTGGTGAATGAAGTGAAGGTGTCATTTGCAGAGTGGAAAATATGTGCTTTTCAGAGGGCCTGGCATGCTGATAAGTGTACTTTTCCAATCAGTGAGGAAGGCAAATGTAAACCACCTCACTCCTCGTTTTACTTAGTAAAACCTCTAGAGGTTCAAACCAGCTTTTCGGCTGATGACCTAAACAACAACAACAACAACATGTATTGTATGAAGTGTTAAGTTTTTTTTTGGTTTAACGTCAGACTCTTTTGCAATTACTGCTAATGCAGACGGTGAAGGATGGAATGATTTTTTTGTAACGTATGAAAATATGCCATGCCTGAATGGGATTCGAACCCAAGACCACATGATGAGAGGCGAGCACGTTACCAACTATGCCAATGCAGCCGGCAAGTGTTGCGTATTGAACTAGGATAATGAACTACGATGAATGGAAAGTAATGAATAAGAATTCTTGGAAATCGAAACTGGTAGAAACGTTTATGTGAACGTAGCTGAGGTGATAAAAGATCTACATCTTTTATTTAAAGCATTTTTATCTACAGACCCTAGTTTAGCGTGAAAGAGTAATTTTCCGTATTTTTAAGTCAAACTGAGGTCGATTTTCATTTTGCGTATTTCACTCATGATTAAAATTAGGTTATGTTTATTGAGGTTAGTGTTTTGTTTATTTCTAAGGTTTTATTACTAATGTTAGGTTATATTGGTCATTATTTGCATTGGCAAAGGAAAGTTGTGTGAGTGTTTCACACCAGATTTTTACTTTCTCTTGCCTATATGAATATACAGGAAGGAAAGTATTGTTTTCATGTCGATTTTTCAAAATCGAGTTTTCACCGGATCTATACGTTTTCAGACCCCCTGAACCCAAAAAACATGTTTTTACCGATTGGTCTGTGTGTGTGTGTGTGTGTATACAAAATATCTCAAGAACGGAACATCGTACGAACTTGAAACTTGAAACTTAAACTACGTACCATTACCGGACTCGACACGAACATTTTCATCAAAATCGGTCAACCGGAAGTAGTAGTTTATTCGTATAATTTTTCACTTTTTTGCGATTTTCTCAAAAACTGGTCCTACGATTTTTTTAAAAATCGCTTGGTTTACTAAATTTTTAATTCCCTACAAGATAGGGTAGACGCCATGTTTGCTGAAATTCTGGGTGAGGCTGTTTTCACGTAAAAACGAAGTTTTTTTAAGATTACGGCTTTAATATGCAATTTAGAGCAAAAATTTATATAATAAAAGTTGTAGAGAATGTAAAATTCTACAACTTTTATTTCAAATATTTTTTTGTATAACGCTTAGTTTAGCGGTAATTTGCGATTTTCTGTTTTTTCTCTCACGAAAACATGAGAAAAATCGATTTTTTTAACATTTCGGTCTTAGTATGCATTTTACGACAAAAGTGTATATAATTAAATTTATAAAAAATTAAAAGATCTACAACTTTTGTTTAGAGCATTTTTCTCTACAGAGCCTAGTTTAGCGTGAAAGCGTGATTTTCCGTATTTTTAAGCCAAACTGAGTTCGATTGTCATTTTGCGTCATTCACTCATGATTAAAATAAGGTTATGTTTTTGAGGTTAGTTTTTGTTTATTTCTAATATTTTATTAATAATGTTAGGTTTATTGTTAATTATTTGCATTGGCAAGAGAAAGTTGTGTGAGTGTTTCGCACCAGATTTTTCTATTTACAATAGATCTATTTACTTGTTTACAATAAATAAGACTTCTCCAGAAAGGACTTTTGTATCGAATTTCGGTGACTTTCGAGAGGATTCTTTATTCCGTCCATATAAATAGAGCCCAGACAGAGGTCAGTGAGTTAGTATTTGTTTGATCTTTGACGAGTGTTTATTGAGTGGCTAACGGTGCGTAGTACAGGTTACGTATTCGAGCATTGTAGTGGTTAACTAATGTCATATTATCTTGTGTATGTGCATTATATTCAGTTTTTTACTTTCTCTTGCCTATATGAATATACAGGAAGGAAAGTATTGTTTTCATGTCGATTTTTCGAAATCGAGTTTTCACCGGATCTATACGTTTTCAGACCCCCTGAACCCAAAAAACATGTTTTTTTAGCGATTGGTCTGTGTGTGTGTGTGTGTGAACAGAATATCTCAAGAACGGAACATCGTACGAACTTGAAACTTAAGTTACATATCACTACCGGACCCGACACGAACATTTTCATCAAAATCGGTCAACCGGAAGTAGTAGTTTATTCGTATAATTTTTCACTTTTTTGCGATTTTCTCAAAAACTAGTCCTACGATTTTTTTAAAAATCAACTGGTTTACTACATTTTTTATGCTCTACAATATACGGTAGGCGCCATGTTTGCTGAAATTCTGCTTGAGGCTGTTTTTACGTAAAAACATTTTCTTTTTAAGATTGCGGCTTTAATATGCATTTTAGCGCAAAACGTTATATAATAAAAGTTGTAGAGAATGTAAAATTCTACAACTTTTATTTCAAATATTTTTTTGTATAACGCTTAGTTTAGCGGTAATTCGCGATTTTCTGTTTTTTTTCTCACGAAAATGTGAGAAAAATCGATTTTTTTAACATTTCGGTCTTAGTATGCATTTTACAACAAAAGTGTATATAATTAAATTTATAGAAAATTAAAAGATCTACAACTTTTGTTTAAAGCATTTGTCTCTACAGAGCCTAGTTTAGCGTGAAAGCGTGATTTTCCGTATTTTTAAGCCAAACTGAGTTCGATTGTCATTTTGCGTCATTCACTCATGATTAAAATAAGGTTATGTTTTTGAGGTTAGTTTTTGTTTATTTCTAATATTTTATTAATGTTAGGTTTATTATTAATTATTTGCATTGGCAAGAGAAAGTTGTATGAGTGTTTCACACCAAATTTTTTGTACGTGCTTTGAGTATAATTATTTGTAAGTAGCACTAAGTAAATTATTTAAGTTATTTATTGTAATACTCCATTATAATTAGTTTATTATTTATTTTGTAAATCTTTTAGTTGTAATAAATATTTGTAATTGTAAACTTTAGTGTATTAATTATTTAATTACCTAGATACCGAAACGGGCCTTAACGATAAGTGTCACAATACATTCTCTTGTGTTGTTGTTTAGGTCATCAGCCAAAAGGGTGGTTTGAACCTGTAGAGGTTTTACTAAGTAAAAAGAGGAGTGAGGTGGTTTACAGTTGCCTTCCTCTCTGAGTGGAAAAGTATGCTTATCAGCATGTTGGGCCCTCTGAAAAGGACATATTTTCCACTCTGCAAATTACACCTTCACTTTATTCACCACAGGGTCTGGCTGTATAATGAAATTTATTACTTTCAGAGGAGATAACTCTGATTATTTATTTATTTATTTATTTAATAAAGTTTTACATGTGAGAGCAACAGGTAAGACCCAACACTGCTCTCTTAAAACATACATAACAATACAATCGTAATTTAATTAGCTTATAATATATTATACAATAATGATGCTTATAACCTACAATATTATAACCTTATATTCATAACCTACAATATAATAATAAATGTACTAATGATTATAACATATGAATATGAATAATATAATGAATATGAAGAATATAAAATATGACCATGATCAATATAATATTTTAATATGATAGTATATAATATAATTATGTAATAATATAATGATATAAGATTGAATATAATACACACAAAAAACATAAAAATTTAAAAGAAGCATTTACTGTAGGCCTATATACTTACAAATAAATTATAGTATAATTTGGAAAAAAAAGATTAAAGATAGAAAGAAAAAAGAAAAGAAAATAAAAGAAAAAGAAGAAAAAAAATACCAGAACAGGAGCCGTGGAACAAAAATTCGAATTTAGGAATACATTTTTTTTATAACTTAACTGATTGTCAAAAAAGGTCAATAATACGAACAGATTTATCGTAAAGTCTCTTAGAAACTGTAACATATTGTACAATACTGTTATTAATTTAAGAACTGAACACACTTTTTTGCAAAGGATGACTGACTGTCAGAAAAAGGATCAATAATATTGTTACATTTATTATAAAGTGTCAGCATTCTATTTACTGGGGAATTTTTATGGTACAACGTTCTGTTTCTGGGAATGTAAAAAAATCTATTAAACCTAGGTCTTAATAATGGAGCACTTAGTGACATGTGCTCAATTACGCCTGGTATATCAATTTTATAGTTCAAAATTTTGTAAATCAGTAAGAGTGAATTCAAGTCTCGTCTATTTTCAAGCGACATTATATTGAACGATTTTCTCAGCTCATTAGTCGGAAGGGAATAATGACATATTTCTTTATGCTTTTTAAAATACAAATACCTTAGAAACCTGTTCTGAATTTTTTCAATTTCTAATTTAGCGGCTATTGAATAAGGTTGCCATACAATTGATGCATAGATTAGTATCTTTTACACCTCTACCTCTTCTGTTCTTAAATGATTCAGTCATTTAATTGGCTGACCATGTGATAAGAAATAGAACTATTAATTTAATTAGTTTATTATTTATTTTGTAAATCTTTTAGTTGAATAAATATTTGTAATTGTAAACTTTAGTGTATTAATTATTTAATTACCTAGATCCCGAAACGGACCTTAGTGATAAGTGTCACAAAACATTCTCTAACAGTACTAAAAAAAAACTTAAAAAGATATGAAAGAAACTATATTGAATACATAAAGTAAATTATTTTTGGCACCAGGTATTCACACTGTATGTAAATACATTATTATGTAGGTTTAAAGCGGTGTGCATTTATGAACAAACAGATGGATGCGAAGGTAGTTAGGATAACCGAGAGCACCTGGGTTTATAAGAGAGAGGCACAAGTTAAGCTGAAAGGTTGACATGATACAACAACATTCCAATCTTAACAGCCAAGCGTTCGCTCGCTGAGCTCGGCTCAATCTAATCGATTGAACAACAACCAACACACAAGAGAAGAGGAAGAGGAGGTGATACAAGGGGGGTAACGGGGGGAGGAGGAGGAGGAGGAGGAGATGGAAATAGATAAATCTAGCTGTCGTTATGTCTCTCTCGTGTGTTGTATATATACCCCGAAGGCGAAGCTGTTCAGTAATCTAGTAGCAATACAAACTTGTTGTATTATTTATTACTATAATGTATTTTTACTACTAATACAGACAAACGTACACTCGTCTACAACAGTATCTGCGGATGTATTTTTCTCTCATCATTACAGTCATTTGGTACCAACTAAAAGACGTATATTAGAAATATAATTATAGCCACTTCACGTGATTAATATAATGCATTTACAACTTTATACACCTAATAATGTACACTACTTAAATGTAGTACTTACAAAAAATATACAAATTACTGAAACTGTAATAATAAAGTACTATACGAGGTGTGGGTATTAAATAACGAGACTGACGTTGTAAAAAATTTTATGTTTATTTTATACACAATCACTTATTGTCACCTTCAATATATATAGAGAAGGAGTCTGCCCATAACAGACAGGCAGAGTGTCAAATTATTTACACTCAATCTGTTCGTTGCAGGGGTAAAATAAATAGTTCGGTTTCTTATCACATGGTCAGCCAATTAAATGACTGAATCATTTAAGAACAGAAGAAGTAGAGGTGTAAAAAACACTAATCAGAGTTATCTCGTCTGAAAGTAATGGATTTCATTATACAGCCAGACCCTGTGGTGAATGAAGTGAAGGTGTCATTTGCAGAGTGGAAAATATGTGCTTTTCAGAGGGCCCGGCATGCTGATAAGCGCACTTTTCCACTCAGTGAGGAAGGCAATGGTAAACCACCTCACTCCTCGTTTTACTTAGTAAAACCTCTACAGGTTCAAACCAGCCTTTTGGCTGATGACCTAAACAACAACAAGAGAAGGAGTGTTCCTTCTCTACCCCTACAACGCTCCATGCGAATTTTCCATTGTTTGAAACAGTGCTGGAAGTCATCTTCTGTCAGCTCCTTCAGAACAAGTGTCGCTTTCTCTTTTACAGCTTCCACGGACTCGAATCTTGTCCCTTTTAATAATTATGTAGGTTGGGAGTAACAGCTGATCATTATCAGCTGTTACTCCCAACCTACATATTAGTTAATATTTCATACAGTTAAGAATGTGCGTTTTATGTGCGTCTATTTTGATTTTAAATAAAGCGAAATTTCAATATCTATTATTCATTTTTTCCCGAGTAATTCACACGAATCTTTTCAGAATTAAATTTTCTACAAATTTATTTAAGAAAAAATACACCTATATTTACCATTTATGGAAGTAATCTTACGTTAAACACAAAAATGTGTTATTTCTTTGCACTATGTAAGATATCTCTGAAAGTATTGCATTGGTAGTCTGGAACCTATTTTATTCAATTTTTCAGATTAAAAAACGTAAAAAACAATCGTATTTGTATCTTTATAACTACCTTTAACATTTTTATACGGCCTTACTTCACCGAGGGTAACGAGTCCTAGGTGAAATTTTTCGCTAGCCGTAACTCGCTAACTAAGCGTTTTCAGGCATATGTTTATATGAACTATTTTTCTTATTTTTAGCTATAGAATGAGATCCCGAGAGATTGGTGTATAGTTTTGAATCACTCTATATAGTCTATGTTACTCAGAAAGCTCTAAGCTTTCCAACAGTATAAGAATTTTCGAAATCGGTTGTATCGTTTCTGAGATTACCTCGTGCAAACAAACCAACGGTATTTGTTTATAATAGTATAAATAATAGGCATAGTGAAGAAAGTTAGAGGTACAATCCAGCAAAATGAATACAAATGAATTGGCAATTACAGAGGAATAAATTGTCGCAATTAAACCTTTATGTTAGAGAAGGGAAAGGACAATTGTTGAAAACAGAATACTAATTTAAAGCGGTTGAAACGATGCCGGCTAGGAGGAATTAAAGACTTTAATACAGGAGAAACGACAGTTTGCCAAATAAACGTGCTCTGTACAGGAGCACCATTCAGAGAACCGGGCTTAAAACGAAGATCGATTCCCGTGGGATTAATGTAAGAACACTCATAACTCCGAAGGGATTCATGTAAGGGATTCATTCGGGTTCGCTTTGAAAGGGGAGAGAGAGACAGTTAAAAGGTGGAAAGGGAAAAACACCTCTTGAGGTAACAAGGGGACAAAACTTGATGAATATTTAATAAATGTAACAGTATTACTGCCAAAAGATACAGCCTACTGTCAGAGTAGAACAGTTGACGCTTTACACCCTTTATAATCCCATCAAATATCACTGTCCAATCACAACCGCTCTTCAACGAAATATTACCGTTGTTTCACATTAACAAAATTTTATTTTAAATAAACTCAATATACTAATAAACTTCTATATCTTGGGAGTGATGTTTCATACGATTTTGATAAAGACATAACAGTAAAACTGGCCAAACTTCAGAATGTTTGTGGAAATATTCACAGACATCTGAAGAATAAAACGAGGAAGGAAACACGCCTCAAATTTTTCAACACTATTGCGGTTCCAACACTCCTATATGGCAGTGAGTCTTGGGTGCATACTGCTAAAAGCGATAGTAAAATTCAAGCTGCGGAAATGAAGTTTTTACGAAGTGTGCATGGATGTACCAGAATGGATAGAATAAGGAATGTGGATATTAGAAGCGCACTATCAGTTCAGTCTTTGCATGAAAAGATAATAAAAAATAGACAAAGATGGTGTAGTCACCTGGACAGAATGCCAAACGAAAGGATGCCAGTGGCAGCTTTAAATTATCAACCAGTTGGCAGAAGAGATGTAGGGAGGCCGAGAGGGAGATGGGTACCGGAATAGGTTCATGTAACCTAATCCTTGGAAGTGAAGATGATGATGATGATAAACTCAATATAATTTACAATCTGTCCACGCATGGATGTAAGTAAATAATGAAGAATGTTCAAAAATTAATAAGACAGACCCATCGAGTTGGTTTAGATGGGTAAAGTCGTCGCCGCGAGTCAGCTGTTTAACCCTTTATACGGCA
The DNA here is from genome assembly GCA_035578175.1 of Catonia carolina. Lineage (NCBI taxonomy): Eukaryota > Metazoa > Arthropoda > Insecta > Hemiptera > Achilidae > Catonia > Catonia carolina. The sequence goes on along the minus strand of JAQMRL010000013.1, from coordinate 8,423,523 downwards.
GTACTACGGCGGGAAATATAAATGTTGTGAAATGTTAAATTTTGTTGTGCAGGGACTTGAATAATGTATATCTAGACCCAGAATAGTAAGATATTTATTACTTTCTCTTGCCTATATGAATATATAGGAAGGAAAGTATTGTTTTCATGTCGATTTTTCGAAATCGAGTTTTCACCGGATCTATACGTTTTCAGACCCCCTGAACCCAAAAAACATGTTTTTAGCGATTGGTGTGTGTGTGTGTGTGTGTGTGTGTGCGCGTGCGTGTGTGTGTGTGCGCGTGTGTGAACAGAATATCTCAAGAACGGAACATCGTACGAACTTGAAACTTGAAACTTAAGTTACATATCACTACCGGACCCGACACGAACATTTTCATCAAAATCGGTCAACCGGAAGTAGTAGTTTTTTCGTATAATTTTTCACTTTTTTGCGATTTTCTCAAAAACTAGTCCTGAGATTTTTTTTAAAATCAACTGGTTTACTACATTTTTTATGCTCTACAATATAGGGTAGGCGCCATGTTTGCTGAAATTCTGCTTGAGGCTGTTTTTACGTAAAAACATTTTCTTTTTAAGATTGCGGCTTTAATATGCATTTTAGCGCAAAACGTTATATAATAAAAGTTGTAGAGAATGTAAACTTCTACAACTTTTATTTCAAACATTTTTTTGTATAACGCTTAGTTTAGCGGTAATTTGCGATTTTCTGTTTTTTTTTCTCACGAAAACGTGAGAAAAATCGATTTTTTTAACATTTCGGTCTTAGTATGCATTTTACGACAAAAGTGTAAATAATTAAATTTATAGAAAATTAAAAGATCTACAACTTTTGTTTAGAGCATTTTTCTCTACAGAGCCTAGTTTAGCGTGAAAGCGTGATTTTCCGTATTTTTAAGCCAAACTGAGTTCGATTGTCATTTTGCGTCATTCACTCATGATTAAAATAAGGTTATGTTTTTGAGGTTAGTTTTTGTTTATTTCCAATATTTTATTAATAATGTAAGGTTTACTATTAATTATTTGCATTGGCAAGAGAAAGTTGTGTGAGTGTTTCACACCAGATTTTTTTTTTATGTTAAGCCGTGGTAAGTATACTTACCAAGGAACGTTTATTAAAATGGTAATCACATAATGTTTAGTGGTAAGAATGCTTATTAAAACAACTTCTAGTCCTATACAGTATATCAGAAAAGTGTGTAGAATAACTTATCTCAACGTTATATCAGCATGAATGCTTGTTTTCCCGTAAAAAAATCGAATTTTCTAAGCACTATACAAAAGTAATAACAAAACAATACGGTTGCGTACCTGGTATGAATCCTTACCACATTCGTGTAACTCATGAAGCAAATTGTCGCTGCGCACTAATTTCAAAATGTGGATAGCCTACTTACCAGAGAACATCTATGAAACCATAAAATGCCAATAGGGTTCAACTGCATAACTTATTCTTAAAAAAGTGACCTTATTGCCAGTGGTAAGTATATAGGCTATACCAAAGACCTATAACGGGTTAACAGCAGATTTTCGGAGATAAAGGTTCCGTGGTTCAAATCCTAGTAAAAATAGTTGTTACTATTATACGGATTTGAATACTAGACAGTGATTACCGGTGAACTTTATTGGTTGGGGTTCAATTAACCATACTCTCTCAGAATAATCGGCCTGAGTTTGTACAAGTCTAAACGTCATATATCATCATCTCATTGGGTCATCGGGTTGTTTATTGTTCATAAATTGAACAGATTCAAAAGTAAACACGTTAGGGATAAAAAAAGACAAATTGAAGAATAGAAAAACGATTTGTACAATGACAATTAAGCTTTTCACACAATGAAAACCTACTTTTCAAATACAGTCTCCAGCAGTATTTTATACTGTAATATTACAGCAGTCATATTCTACAAATTCTTAAGGAAATAAATTATACTGTATATTATTAAAGTAATTTTTTTAAGTTTCACTGTTGTTTAGGTCATCAGCTGAAAGGCTCGTTTGAACCTGTAGAGGTTTTACTAAGTAAAACGAGGAAAAGAGGTGGTTTACAATTTCCTTTCTTCACTAAATGGAAAAGTACGCTCATCAGCATGCCGGGCCCTCTGAAAAGCACATATTTTCCACTCTGCAAATGACATTTTCACTTCATTCACAGCAGGGTCTGGCTGTATAATGAAATTTATTACTTTCAGAGGAGATAACTCTGATTAGTGTCTTTTACAACTCTACCTCTTCTGTTCTTAAATGATTCAGTCACTTAATTGGCTGACCATGTGATAAGAAACAGAACTATTTATTTTAGCCCTGTAACTAACCGATTGAGTATAAATTAATTTGACACTCCACCTGTCTGTTATGGGCATAAGTTTCACTATAAATAACATTACCGGAATCTTACTCTTCTGTAATTTAGTAAACAATAAATATTGGTAAAGGCTTTTTTTATCCGAGGCGGCGAGAAAAACTCATGTTCACTCCCTCAGGATGGGGGAAGTAGTGATGGACTCAATTGAGGCGTCCTCGTCCAGCCCCAAAGAGGTCACAACTGCCTTACCAACCAAAAACCCGCCGCCTGGTCACTTGATCCGACATCAGCAAACAACCTTCCACGTCCCTCGGAACGGTTTATATAATCCTACAATGGAAATGTCGGGTTAAAAAAAATTTACATACTGTCAGCGGGGCGTGGAAGGAAATCGTAGCCTAATTCCCCTCTCGCTGTCACTGACCAACACTCACTCTCTCACTTTCATTCATCTCTTTCATCACCAGCTCAGGAAATTAATGTGCCTACCTTACCTACTGAGATCGGGACACGATTGATTGGTTAAGAGTTGAACATCATTTTAATCTCCTTAGGGGTACATTTTTGAAATGGTTAAATGGTAAATTTTATAGTTGATCTGTATAAAACATCTCTACCGAGTTTCACCCAGCTAGCTTGCCCTAAACTTCTTCTTCTTCAGGTGCCTATCCGTTCGGAATGTTGGCGACCATCATAGCAATTCTCACTTAGTTCATTGCGCTGCGAAGAAATAGCGCTTCTGAGCTCTTTCCAAACCAAGTTCTCAGATTTCGAAGCCACGACATTCTTCTTCAGTCAGGTCATCGTTTTCCATAATTTTTTTTTACCTGTAGAATGGCTTGCAGTATCGAATATCGTGAGTCATTCCGCCTGATATCACCAAAATATTGAATCATCCACACTTAATGGTAGAAATGAGCTCCACGTCTTTCTTAATTCTCCTGAGAACCTCTATATTTGGAATCCGAGCCATATGCATGGGATATATCGGCTTGTATATGGCACCGGAACTTAGTAAACGAAAAATACCGGTTTAAGGGTTGAACATCCTTTTCATCCCCTTATCGGTGGAATCTCAAAATTGTTTTTGTTTAACTTTTCCATTTACCCAAAAGGAAATATTCCCTCCAAATTTCAGCTTTTTAGCTGTTGTTTAAGTAGAATTAGTGATGAGTCAGTGAGTGAGTGAGTCAGTCAGTGATGGCTTTCTCATTTACATGAACAAATTGGACCAGATTTTGCGATTCAAATATATAATAATAATAAGGCCTAGGATTGGTGCAAAACCTTAATAATAAAAAAAATTTTATCTCTAAATACCAAAATTAACCATTACAATGCAGTGATCAAACCAACAATTTTATATGCCTGTGAGACCTTGACACTTAACAGGAAGACAGACATTAAAAGTTTAAAGAAAGAAGAACGAAAAATAATTAGGAAAATTCTTGGACCTAGATGGACCGAAAACGGTTACAGATTACAGAGAACGTCGAAAATTGAAGAATATTCCAACATAGACAGACATGAGGAAAAGACGCCTTCAATTTTATGGCCACATAATGAGGCTTCCTGACAATAGACTCACAAAGAGAATAGTAAAATATGTGTCATCACTTGTTAATAGGGGGGAATGGAAACAAAATGTTAAAAAAGATTTAGAATTGGCCAAAATCACCATAGAAGAAGTTCTCATAAGAGACAATTAGAACAAAAGTTAAAAAATGGGAGGTTAAACCAGAGACAAAAGCTCCAAGAACCGTAACAAAATGGAGTGAACAAAGAAAAGCTGAATTCTCACAAAGAATGAAAAACTGGTGGGCAGATAAAAAGGACAAGAAATCCCAAAAACAAACCAGATTTACTTAGCGTCTTCCACTTCGGGAGCTTTACGACTAATAATAATAATTAGACCCCGTCAGTGGCATAGTGACTAGTGCACTAGTCTACAAAGTGGAAAGTCCCATGTTCGATTTCCGGCTAGGGTCTGGGAATTTTAAGAAGTTAAACTCACTACTACAGTACTGAAACCTAAAGTAGTCACTAATGACCAAAGTGTTGATGCAAATTCCAATAAACAAAATAAAAAATTATTATTAAATCATAAAAAAGACCGTATATCTTAATTTTCAAATATCCCGGCCAGGTCAACGGATACGGATAATCGAAGTCCTACAGTATCAAATTAATAAATAAACATTCATAGGATAATAACAACAATCTAGACAGAATACTGGATGAAAACAAAACAAATAAACAAAAAAGACCTATATCATTTGTTTCTGACAGTTTAGAAAATTGGTTTTTCAATGAAAAAAAATAAAAACACATGTCAATCCACTGGAATACAGTGTACATTGTAGCTTACATGTATTCGTAGAAATGAATGATTTCACAATGGAACTGCATCGCCCATTTATTGTGACTGTACAATACACACACACACACACACACACATATATATATATATATATATATATATATAACTGGTAAAAGGCTAATGAATTTCCTATGTATCCGCCGCCAATCAAAATCTCTTAAAAAAACTGATATAGACTTTAAAAAATTTAGTGTGAAACACTCAACATTTTTTTCTAGCAACCGGAAGTAGTAGTTTATTCATGTCATTTTTCACTTTTTTGTTATTTTCTTAAAAACGGCTCCTAATATTTTTTTTTTAATCGACTCATTTACTACATTTTTTATGCTCTACACGATATTTTTTTTTATTAAGATTTCGGCCTTTTAATATGAATTTTAGGGCAAAAGTGTAAACAATCAAATTTATAGGGAAAGAAAAGATCAACAACTTTTTCTAAGCATTTTTCTCTGCAGAGCCAAGTTTAGCGTGAAAGAGTGACTTTCCGTATTATTAAGTCAAACCAAGGTTGTGCTTTTTGTTCTTTGTATTGACAAGAGAAAATTGTGTGAGTGTTTCACACCAGACTTTTAAGTATGTATCGTATGTTCATTAGGCTTTTTTTAGATTTATTATTTATATAATTGATTTTTGTTTGCTATCCTTAAAGCCCTATACATGTTTAGTTAATTCGTTGCTTTTAAATTCTTAGATTACTTTTTCTTCAGAAATGGTATAAAATTTTTTGAATTGTCATAAGCCAAAATCTAGATTTGTATCTTAGTTGTGCTAGGACACCGACCTAGGACATGACTTTTAGCCATAGTTGGGTAGATCAATTTTCTTTCACCTCGTACATAATGAATTGTTAATGCATTATAGCTTTAGGAAAGAATGTGTGTGGGTTACTATTGTAAAAAAATAGAAAAAAGTTTATTATTATTATTAATAATAATAATAATAAAAACCAACGGAACTGAATAAATCAAAGCCAAAAAAGAACAAACCCAACATGAATTATAGCAAGAAGAGCTGAACTGGATTTTGCATGGAATTGTAAAACATCTATTAAAATTATCGTCCTTGAAATGAAACATCGTGATTTTTTAGTAGCAGTGAAAACAATGGAGATAGAATTTATGCGTTAAATGATTAGCAAGCAAGTCAAACAACTAAAAGAAGAGTCTGTTCAGAGGAAACTAGAAACAAAATAACAGAATGGGTTTCAAGAAAAATGTAAGTGTTTTATAGTATTATCAGAATGTGGCTAATTCACAAGATGGTACTGTCACCGCCACCCCTTCTAATTAATCATTTGCTGCGTTGCCGGCCTTTGTCGGCGTACCGACAAACCTTTCGGCTGCGCAACGACAGAGGCCTTTGTCATCAAGGCCAAGTCAGTAACCGCCACCTACCACAGCGCTCTCGGCAAATATAAAAAGAGCGCTGCACTGAGCCGAGAGATTAAAATCCGATCTAGACAGCAGACGAGGCGTCCACCACGGCACACGGGTGCCGGACTCCAGCTAAGACCAATCGACGACCCCGCAAGAGAGAAGATGATGCTTCCGCTCGCCGACCCATCACCGTAAGCCGTCGACCGGACCGTCATCGCCCGCTAACGCGAGCGATGCCCTCAGCAGTCCCTCGACCGAGCCTTACACCCACCGGATCCGACGAAGCAGCCATCGACGCACTACTGCGAGGGAAGAAGATGACGTCTCCGCTGGACGACGACACGCCGTGTCGCCCAGCTCCTGCACCGCCACGACGACTACGACCGACGCTTCCCATCGACGACCACCGCTTAAACGGCCCTTTTCAGGCCCACCAAAAAAATAAGGTTTCCCACTTAATGTCGCCATCCGGTGACAATACAATGACCGGGAGTCAAACCCGGGACCCCTGGTATACAAAAGCCAGTAACACAAATACACTGGTGTAACCGGTGCTTTGTGTTAGCAAACATTTTTAACGCAACCCCTCCGAGGCAAATATTGAACCCGAGCGCAGGCACGAGAGCTAGTTTATATACATGTTTTATAGAACATAAAAACAACAAACTGAAAAGAGAAACCCTTTCAAAACAGGCAGTATTCACATCAATGCACTAAAAATGTTGTAAAAGAAGGAGAATGGATAGGTGAGGGAGTAAGAGGATGGAAGAGTAAGGGGGGGATTAATAATAAAACGATTATATAAGTAATAAGTAAACATCAAAAATACAGGCGAAGGGTAGATTATTGAGTACAGTATTGTACATAATACAGCCTGTATTAAAAAATATACATACTCGTACAAGGAAATCGTTTTATACCGGGTAAATATCACGAACAAATATAAACAAATGTACACAAGCACGAACAAACATCACCCATTCCATTCTTTCAACGAATACAGAAATATACAATGATAACGTCCGATTAATAAATACATAAACGAATAAAATGTTACGACAAACCATGGTAACATTTTCGAGGGATTTATTTGTCCTATAGACGGACACGTATCCAGAAGGGGACAAGGGGCATTTGCCCCTCCCGCAATATACATACGAGGTGTGGTTATTAAATAACGAGACTGGCGTTGTAAAAAATTTTATTTTTATTTTGTACATCATCAAATATTTTCACCTTCAATATACACTCCTTCCCTATCCCTACAACGCTCCATGCGAATTTTCCATTGTTGGAAACAGTGCTGGAAGTCATCTTCTGTCAGCTCCTTCAGGACATGTGCCGCTTTCTCTTTTACAGCTTCCATATCCTCAAATCTTGTCCCTTTTAATGCAGATTTCACCTTAGGGAACAAGTAGAAGATAACATGAGAAGAAACATGGTTTTTTACTTATGATCCAGAAACGAAGCGCCAATCCATGCACTGAAAAAGCCGAACTTCACCGAAAGCTATAAAAACCTCGAATGAGCAAGTCAAAATTTAAAGCAATGATGATTGTTTTTTTTGTATCCATGGGATTGTGTACCTTCACTGCGTTCCTAAGGCCAAAAAATTAATCAATATTACTACCTTGAGGTACTTTCTAAACTACGTCAAAGAGTAAGGAAAAAACGCCCCGAAATGTGGAAGGACAAATCATAGGTTCTCCACCAAGACAATACGCCAGCTCATTCCGGGTTATCTGTCGAGAGGTTCCTAGCCAAGTACAGCATCTCAGTGTTAGAACATCCACCTTATTCACCAGATCTTGCACCATGTGACATCAAGGCCTACCTGTTCCCTAAGGTAAAATCTGCATTAAAAGGGACAAGATTTGAGTCTGTGGAAGCCGTAAAAGAGAAAGCAGCACGAGTCCTGAAGGAGCTGACAGAAGATGACTTCCAGCACTGTTTCCAACAAAGGAAAATTCGCGTGGAGCGTTGTACACCTCGTATATATGTATGTGTACAAGAAAAATGAACTAAAATTTGACGGAAACCTGTGAGGAATGGATAAAAACCGGTTGAGAAAACAAATTTTTAAGACACTAAACAATAGAACTAAGGTGTCGGATAAATGGTTTAAAGAAGTTAGGATGTTGCGAAAACCGGAATAAACTTAAAAGACTAAAGGTCCGAAACAAATTCAGAGAACTAATTACGGACTTCATGGCGTCCATGAAAAAACAGAAGAACTGGTGGACAGAAGGAAAAAATTATTTAATTATTTATAGTTTCTGGGGAAAATAAAATAGTTCTGTTTCTTATCACATGGTCAGCCAATTAAATGACTGAATCATATAAGAACAGAAGAGGTAGAGGTGTAAATACATTTATCAGAGTTATTTCCTCTGCAAGTACTGAATTTCATCATACAGCCAGACCCTGTGGTGAATGAAGTGAAGGTGTCATTTGCAGAGTGGAAAATATGTGCTTTTCAGAGGGCCTGGCATGGTGATAAGCATACTTTTCAACTAAGTGAGGAAGGCATGGTAAATCACCTCACTCCTCGTTTTACTTAGTAAAACCTCTACAGGTTCAAACCAGCCTTTTAGCTGATGACCTAAACAACATACGACTTTAATGATATTAAAAAAATAAAGGAACAGTTTTTACCACGAGAGCAAGCAAAGCCCGTCCAAGAATTTTAGCAAACATGGCGTTTACTATATCTTGTAGAGCATAAATAAAATGTCGTAAATAAGCGGATTTAAAAAAAAAATCATAAAAATCGTTTTTGAGAAAATTACTAAAAAGTGAAAAGATACACGAATAGATTAGTCTACTACTTCCGGTTGACCGCTTTTGATGAAAATCTTCATGTTGCAGGTCCCCAAGTGGTATTTAAATTAATTCCAACAGTCAACTTCGTAAGATATTCCGTTTTGGACATAATTTATTCACAAACAAAAATTCCTAAAAAAAGTTTGTTGAGTTTAGGGTGCCTGAAAACGTGTATTTCCGGTGAAAACTCCACATGAAAACAATACTTTTCTTCTTTATAAATATTTATATAAGGCAAAAGAAAGAAAACAACCAGATCCTGAAAGAACCCGGGAATAAATGTTACAATATTATTTCTATAAATTCCGAAAACGAACATGTAATAATGAACATCGCTATAATTATACCAAAAATGAAAGGAAAGTGTGAAGTGGACCCGGGAAACACAATAAACAATTTAATTGAATGTAACTCTTGAGGCAAATACAGGGTTATTAATACAATACATTAAAGATGAAGGATTACATAAAAAAAAATCTGGTGTGAAACACTCACACAACTTTCTCTTGCCAATGCAAATAATTTACAATATAATTTAACATTAGTAATAAAATATTAGAAACAAACAAAAAACTAACCTCAATAAACATAACCTTATTTTAATCATGAGTGAAACACTCAAAATGAAAATCAACCTCAGTCCGGCTTAAAAATACGGAAAATCACTATTTCACGCTAAACTAGGCTCTGTAGAGAAAAATACGTTAACTAAAAAAAGTTGTAGATCTTTAAATTTCCTATAAATTTGGTTATATACACTTTTGTCGTAAAATGCATACTAAGGCCAAAATCTTAAAAAAATCGATTTTTCACACGTTTTCGTGAGAAAAAATCAAAAAATCGCTAATTACTGCTAAACTAAGCGTCATACAAAAAAATGTTTGAAACAGAAGTTGTAGGTTTTTAAATTCTCTACAACTTTTATTATATAAGTTTTTGCGCTAAAATTTATATTAAAGCCGTAATCTTAAAAAGAATATGTTTTTACGTGAAAACAGCCTCACCGAGAATTTCAGCAAACATGGCGCCTACCCTATCTTGTAGAGAATAAAAAATTGAGTAAAATAGGCGATTTTAAAAAAAATCGTAGGACCAGTTTTTGAGAAAATCGCAAAAAACTGAAAAATTATACGAATAAACTACTACTTCCGGTTGACCGATTTTGATGAAAATGTTCGTGTCGCGTCCGGTAGTGGTATGTAACTTAAGTTTCAAGTTTCAAGTTCGTACGACGTTCCGTTCTTGAGATATTCTGTTCACACACACACACACACGCGCGCGCGCGCGCGCGCGTACACACACACACAGAGAGACCAATCGCTAAAAACATGTTTTTTGGGTTCAGGGGGTCTGAAAACGTATAGATCCGGTGAAAACTCGATTTCGAAAAATCGACATGAAAACAATACTTTCCTTCCTATATATTCATATAGGCAAGAGAAAGTAAAAAAGTAATAATAATAATAATAACAACATAATGACGATGATAAAAGAGTTTTAAAAGCATTACATAAAATAAATAATTTCTATAAAATGCAGCAACGATAAGATGAATAATTATGTAGCATGGTATAATAAAAGTGTATTCAGTCAAGTATACCATAATAGAAGAGAAACATAATTTATTACTCAACAAAATATTGTACTACTAAATAAAGTAGGTACTGTGTAGCATACTTACTTGTTTCCATACTTACTGTACAGTAATGTACTAACTATTAAACAGAATAAAAAATTAAGAAAAATATTATAACTTATAAAGTAGGTGGTACTTAATAAACGACACCAACAATAAATAGCACATAATTAGAGGGAGTGAAAACTCATAATATTGTTCACAATGAAGATGTTCTCATTTTAATTCTTTCATTGTTCAGTTAACGACGCATTGTTGCGTTCCGTAGCGAACCGGGTGTCAGTAAAAAAAAAATGAACATAATTATTATTTTTTAAATTATAAATGAATTGTTTTTGGATCATCAGCTTAAATGGTGGTTTGAACCTCTAGAGGCTTTTTGAAATAAAACGAGGAGTGAGGTGATTTATCATTGCCTTCTTCATTGATTGGAAAAGTATGCTTATCAGCATGCCAGGCCCTCTGAAAAGCATCTATCTTCCACCCGGAAAATTACATCTTCAATTCATTCACCATAGGTCACAAATTTAAAAAATCTGGTGTGAAACACTCACATAACTTTCTCTTGCCAATGCAAATAATTAACAATAAACCTAACATTAGTAATAAAACATTAGAAATAAACAAAAATACTAACCTCAAAAAAACATAATCTTATTTTAATCATAAGACAAAGACGTAAAGTGAAAATCAACCTCATTTTAGCTTAAAAATACGGAAAATCACTCTTTCACACTAAACTAGGCTCTGTAGAGATAAATCCTCAAAATAAAAGTTGTAGATCTTTTAATTTCCTATAAATTTGATTATACTTTTTTGTTGTAAAATGCATAATAAGGCTGAAATCTTTAAAAAATCGATTTTTAAACGATTTCGTGAGAAAAACAAAATAATCGCTAATTACCGCTAAACTAAGCGTTATACAAAAAAATGTTTGAAATAAAAGTTTTAGAACTTTAAATTCCCTACAACTTTTACTAAATACGTTTTTGCGCTAAAATTCATAATAAAGTCGCAATGTTAAAAAAACAATTATTTTACGAGAAAACAGCCTCACCAAGAATTTCAGCAGACATGGCGCCTACCCTATCTTGAAGAGCATAAAAAATTTAGTACACCAGGCGATTTCAAAAAAAAAATCGTAGTAGCCGTTTTTGAGAAAATCGCAAAGAAGTGAAAAATTACACGAATAAACTACTACTTCCGGTTGACCGATTTTGATGAAAATGTTCGTGTCGGGTCCGGTAGTAGTACCTAACTTAAATTTAAAGTTTCAAGTTCGTACGATGAATACGTTCTTGAGATTCTGTTCACACACACACACACACCAATCGCTAAAAACATGTTTTTTTGGGTTCAGGGGGTCTGAAAACTTGTAGATCCGTTGAAAACTCGATTTCGAAAAATTGATATTAAAACAATAGTACTTTCCTTCCTATACACTCATATAGGCAAGAGAAAGTAAAAAGGTAGTCACTCCGTGGTTGTTTAGCCAAGATAAGACACGAGATCCACCGGATGTTGACTCCTTCTAACCTTTCAACTGATATACTTACCATACTTTCGGGCCATAAAAACTGACTTCTGCCCTAACGAGGAGCACTCATCAAGTCTAACTTTAGAACATGGCTGTGCCATAGTTAGATAGATTGAATTCTCCCGCACCATACACAATGCTATAATTTATTTTACTTAAAATTTTTCGATCCGACGCGACGCACAAGCTGAAGTAAAAATTTAAAACATCTATTTTTCTTTTTCTTACTATCAAGGATTAGACATAAGCCTGTTCTGAACTCACAAAACATCATGTACTTCTATACAAACATGAGATATTCCAACCCGTACATCTCGACTACTGCCATCTTCTTCGAGGTCTTCCCACCTCCCTTTTTCTACTGGAACAAATTCCGTCACTTTTTCTCTCCTCTGGCATCCGTTCCAAATCTTACCTCCATTGATTACGGTACTCCATCTTTTTCATTCAGGCTAAATACACCAAACTCAAAAAAGTTCTATCAAAACTAGAAGAACGACCAATGAATTTAACAGATATTTTTCACCGACAACAGATATTTTTATTACACTGCAGATTTTGTTCAGCACTGTGAATAGTCCGCCCACGTTTTCGAGAAAGTAACATTTGTGTTTACGGTGCTAGCAGTACACTATTGCCGAATGATTCGACGAATATTCGAGCCAAGTCGCGACAACGAATCTCAGCGAATGTTCTACACGAACTAACCCAGTACATACTCGTCTATATTCGCGAAACCTCAGTTCGATCGTGTCATCACATAATTCAACGTAGATCAGAAAATGGATTTTGATGTAGGAGTTGCAGCCGCTTTTTATATGTACAGTTATGCCATTAGAGATTCCTTCTTCTTTTTTAATTCTACCGTGGAACGGTTTAATTGTTCGCTTAAACGAACCCACGCGTCGTTTATGTGCTTCTTATCCTTATGTTTTTTATGGCAAGGATCCCATAACACTCCCTCACTATGGTAAGCTTCCAAAAAAACTAAAGTATTTTCATTAGACCATTCAATAGCAAAATACACAGTTAAACAGTTATAAAAAATAAAAAAAAAGTACACAGTAAATAAATAAGTAGGTAATGAATAAAATAATAAATAAGTAAGTAGGTAATGAATAAAAAGTAAATAAAAAGTATGGTGTAGAGGCACGGAATAATGTAGCCCGAATGAAGGCGAGTGTGTACTGCTAGCAGTTTTCCCAACTTCGCTCTCGTTATTCGTCTGTATTCGTCCCCTTTGATTCGTGCAAAGTACCGACTCCAGACCGAACTAAGGCCAATACGAACCATGGCGAGGCGAAGTGGAACGAATAACCACAAATACACCAAGTACACTATCGTATTCGCCTGACTTCGCCTACATTCGGCGATAGTGTACTGCTAGCATAACAAACAGGTATATTCGTACAGTTAACCTACAAAAGGTTCCGCTCTGGGTATAGTATGAATTGTTATGTTTGTTGTACTGAAATTAAAGCAGTCGCGCATGCGCACTGATGCTTTTCCCTCTTTACCACTCGTTGCAAACAAAGGCAAACTTGAGACTCAAATGACTATAACTGAAGTACAAGATAATCTAGTCACTGGTTAAGTTCATTTATTGGCATTAATTTATTATTACCTTCTAATAAATACAGATATTAGATGAATTAATGTCCCATAGCTGAGCGAGTGAGAGGGAGATATGTGGCATAACTACGCATCCGCTCAAAGGTCTTTACCGTTATAATCCAAATCTGAAAACATATTACAGTCGTTATCTTGCTTGTTAGTTTACTGCGTGCATAAACGCTTGCTCACAACAATGAGTAAAATTATACGACAATGTTATTGGAATGGCGCGTATGGCTTGTGCGAGTGAGAGCGTTATGCATTCTCTCACTCCCACGGCTAGGGGACTTAGTTCGTCTGAATACTGTATCTTGATTGAAGTAATTTTAATTTATTAACAGATTTGAGAGTAAAATTATTATTTCTAATTCATAGTTTGTTATAAATACTAGTAATTTTAAACGATTTTAATTAATTAGGTACTCGTATTTATTTTACCCAGATCCCGAAACGGAATATTAGGATAAGTGTACAATACATTAGGTCTATATAAACGGCATTGTTCAGAATCAAACTAGAACAACTGTTTTAGATGACCATAAATTCGATAGAAAATGAGAGAGAGAGAGAGAGAGAGAGAGAGAGAGAGAGAGAGAGAGAAAAAGAGAGAGAGAGAGAGCGAGAGCGAGGGAGGGAGAGAGAGAGAGAGAAAGAGAGAGAGAGAGCTACTATAAAATGTACAGTGTATTTTAACGAAGCACTTTAGAGAGTAATAAATAAAATAGTGTGAAATAAGTGACGGTCGTACATTAGACAGAGCTCAATTACGAGAGACATGTTAGAGGAAGATTGTTAGAAAAGTTGCGTACATTCAGTACAGAGGAAAAAAAACAAAATACAGAAGTAAAGAATGAAAACCAGTAACAACCAAGTAAAATAAAAAAAGGAGGATGGCTTCCAAAGTACAAGAGTGCATTCCATTCCAACCGAACGTAAAATGGAAATAAAAATAATAAATTCTTTCAGCTTTTAAATTCCAGTTTTTGTTTTTAGTAAAACCGGCCAGCATGGTGGTCCTTGACTTAAGACTACTACAGTAATGTAATAATGTCCGTTTCTCTGAATGACGCAAAATGACAATCGAACTCAGTTTGGCTTAAAAATACGGAAAATCACGCTTTCACGCTAAACTAGGCTCTGTAGAGAAAAATGCTCTAAACAAAAGTTGTAGATCTTTTAATTTTCTATAAATTTAATTATATACACTTTTGTCGTAAAATGCATACTAAGACCGAAATGTTAAAAAAATCGATTTTTCTCACGTTTTCGTGAGAAAAAAAACAGAAAATCGCAAATTACCGCTAAACTAAGCGTTATACAAAAAAATGTTTGAAACAGAAGTTGTAGGTCTTTAAATTCTCTACAACTTTTATTATATAAGTTTTTGCGCTAAAATTTATATTTAAGCCGTAATCTTAAAAAAACAACGTTTTTACGTGAAAACAGCCTCACCGAGAATTTCAGCAAACATGGCGCCTACCCTATCTTGTAGAGAATAAAAAATTGAGTAAAATAGGCGATTAAAAAAAAAATTGTAGGACCAGTTTTTGAGAAAATCGCAAAAAACTGAAAAATTATACGAATAAACTACTACTTCCGGTTGACCGATTTTGATGAAAATGTTCGTGTCGCGTCCGGTAGTGGTATGTAACTTAAGTTTCAAGTTTCAAGTTCGTACGATGTTCCGTTCTTGAGATATTCTGTTCACACACAGACCAATCGCTAAAAACATGTTTTTTGGGTTCAGGAAGTCTGAAAACGTATAGATCCGGTGAAAACTCGATTTCGAAAAATCGACATGAAAACAATACTTTCCTTCCTATATATTCATATAGGCAAGAGAAAGTAATAAATTCTTTCAGCTTTTAAATTCCAGTTTTTGTTTTTAGTAAAACCGGCCAGCATGGTGGTCCTTGACTTAGACTACTACAGTAATGTAATAATGTCCGTTTCTCACAGTACACTATCAATCTCTTATATAAATTACAGTAAAATCTCAGTAGTCCAGCCTGTTCGGGAACGAGAGGGTGCCGGATTACTGGATGTGTTGGAATTTTGGTACTATAAATTATAAATTTAAATTAAAAAAAAATCTGGTGTAAAACACTCATACAACTTTCTCTTGCCAATGCAAATAATCAACAATGTAACCAAACATTAGTAACAAAACAGTAAAAATAAAGAAAAAACTAACCTTAAAAAACATAACCTTATTTTAATCATGAGTGAAAGACGTAAAATGAAAATCAACCTCAGTTTGGCTTAAAAACATGAAAAATCACTTTTTCACGCTAAACTAGGCTCTGTACAGAAAAATTCTTGAAATAAAAGTTGTAGACCTTTTGATTTCCTATAAATTTAATTATAGACTATACACTTTTGTCGTAAAATGCATACTAAGGCCGAAATCTTAAATAAATCGGTTTTTCACACGTTTTCGCGAGAAAAATAAACAGAAAAACGCTAATTACCGCTAAACTAAGCGTTATACAAAAAATGTTTTAAATAAATATTGTAGGATTTCAAATTGTCTACACTTTTTATTATATAAATGTTTGCGCTAAAATGATATTAAAGCCGTAATCTTAAAAAAAAAACAATTGTTTTACGTGAAAACAGCCTCACCAAGAACTTCAGCAAACATGGCGCCTACCCTGTCTTGTAGACCATTAAAAATTTAGTAAACCAGGCGATTTTTAAAAAAAATCGTAGGACCAGTTTTTGAGAAAATTGCAAAAAAGTGAAAAATTACACAAATAAACTATTACTTCCGGTTGATTGATATTTATTTTTTTTTTATTTTGATAGATATTTTTACTTTCGTGTCAATAAAAATGAATTTATCATTATTTTCTGGGCTGATTAAATTTTGTTTTAGGTATAATAATCAAACTTCATGCGATTCGTGAGGAATTCAGTACGGCTGGCCGTACACTATTTATAATACACAGTTACAATATGACAGTGCTGAAAAGTAAACACTGCTCAAGGGCTGATAATCTTCATGGTACACATGTGATGTACACACACACACACACACACACACACACACACACAACGGCCGAGTATATTCCATTTGTGACGTACGAGTTGAAGCAGGCAGGTGGTGCTGTCACGTACAGCAGCCAATTAGATATCTTTGTCCAGTGGTTGAAAATTTACATGGCTGCGCGGCGTATCTACATGCTATTTCAATTACAACGTATTAATAATGTTGGGGCTTTCTACGTTAATAATAATAATAACAACGCTAATAATAGTAATAATAAACAAACATATACTAGTGTCGTGGTGGTGTACGATTACATAACAAAGAGGTTTTCAAAATTCAATTGAATCGACGACGGAAAAACGGTTCTTCCCTTTCCATTTATATTTATATATATTTTTACTTTCTCTTGCCTATATGAATATATAGGAAGGAAAGTATTGTTTTCATGTCGATTTTTCGAAATCGAGTTTTCACCGGATCTATACGTTTTCAGACCCCCTGAACCCAAAAAACATGTTTTTAGCGATTGGTCTGTGTGTGTGTGTGTGTGTGTGTGTGTGTGTGAACAGAATATCTCAAGAACGGAACATCGTACGAACTTGAAACTTAAGTTACATACCACTACCGGACGCGACACGAACATTTTCATCAAAATCGGTCAAACGGAAGTAGTAGTTTATTCGTATAATTTTTCACTTTTTTGCGATTTTCTCAAAAACTGGTCCTACGATTTTTTTTAAAAACACCTCATTTACTCAATTTTTTATTCTCTACAAGATAGGGTAGACGCCATGTTTGCTGAAATTCTGGGTGAGGCTGTTTTCACGTATAAACAAAGTTTTTTTAAGATTACGGCTTTAATATGCAATTTAGAGCAAAAATTTATATAATAAAAGTTGTAGAGAATTTAAAATCCTACAACTTTTATTTCAAACATTTTTTTGTATAACGCTTAGTTTAGCGGTAATTTGCAATTTTCTGTTTTTTTCTCACGAAAACGTGAGAAAAATCGATTCTTTTAACATTTCGGCTTTAGTATGCATTTTACGACAAAAGTGTATATAATAAAATTTATAGAAAATTAAGAGATCTACAACTTTTATTTAAAAATTTTTCTCTACAGAGCCTAGTTTAGCGTGAAAGTGTGATTTTCCGTTTTTTTTAAGCCAAATTGAGTTCGATTTTCATTTTCCGTCTTCCACTCATGATTAAAATAAGGTTATGTTTTTGAGGTTAGTTTTTGTTTATTTCTAATATTTTATTAATAATGTTAGGTTTATTATTAATTATTTGCATTGGCAAGAGAAAGTTGTGTGAGTGTTTCACACCAGATTTTTTTATATTCCTAATATGTGTACGTTGTAATCTGTTCAATTCAGAACAATAAGCAACCCCATGACCCAATGAGATGAGGATGATGTGTATGACGTGTAAATGAGGTGTAGTCTTGTGCAGACTCAGGCCGACCATTCCTGAGAGAGTATGGTTAATTGAACCCCAACCATCAAAGTACACAATGTCTAGTATTCAAATCTGTATAAAAGTAACTACCTTTACTAGGATTTGAACCAGGAACCTTCGTCTCCGAAAATCAGCTGTTAAACAGCTGATTTTGGCGACGACTTTACCTCTAGACCAACCCGATGGGTCTCCATTTTTATTGTACACTATTTTTTCCTTTCTCCTGCCTATATGAAATACATACAGGAAGGAAAGTATTGTTTTCATGTCGATTTTTCGAAATCGAGTTGTTACCGGATATACACGTTTTCAGACCCCCTGAACCCAAAAAACATGTCTTAAACGATTGGTCTGGGTGTGTGCGCGTTCGCACGTGTGCGTGTGTGTGTGAACAAAATATCTCAAAACGGAACATCGTACAAAGTTGAAACTTAAAACTTAAATTAAATACCACTAGCGGACCCGACACGAACATTTTCATCAAAATCTGTCAACCGGAAGTAGTAGTTAATCGTGTAATTTTTCATTTTATTGCGATTTCCTCAAAAACGGATCCTACGATTTTTTTAAAAAATACCCTCATTTACTAAATTTTTATGCTCTACAAGATAGGGTAGGCGCCATGTCTGCTGAAATTCTTAGGGAGGCTGTTTTCTCGTAAAAAACGTTTTTTTAAGATTTCGGCCTTAATATGCATTGTAGGGCATATTAATAAAAGTTGTAGACAATTTAAAAATCTACATCTTCTATTTCAAACATTTCTTTGTATAACGCTTATTTTAGTGGTAATTTTCTGTATTTTCCACATGAAAATCTGTTAAAAATGGATTTTTCAAGATTTCGGCCAAAATATCCACTTCGCGAAAAAGTGTAAACAATTAAATTTATAGGAAATTAAAAGACCTACAACTTTTGTTTTAAGCACTTTTCTCTACAGAGCCTAGTTTAGTGTGAAAAAGTGATTTTCCGTATTTTTAAGCAAAACTGTGGCTGATTATTATTTTGCATCATTCACTTATGATTAAAATAAGGTTATGTTTTTTGAGGTTAACTTTTTGTTTATTTCTAATGTATTATTACTAATGTTAGGTTATATGGTTCATTATTTGCATTGGCGAGAGAAAGTCGTGTCTTATACACCAGATTTTTTATATTGCAACAAAATCTACAATCTATTTTTAAGCAGAACATATTATCGTTTCATCCATTTTTATTTTAAAAACATTGACGGGAAAGTAAAAATAAAAGAAAACAAATTAAAAAAAAATCTGGTGTGAAACACTAACACAACTTTCTCTTGCCAATGCAAATAACTAACAATAAACCTAACATTAGTATTAAAACATTAGAAATGAACAAAAACTAACCTCAAAAACATAACCTTATTTTAATCATGAGTGAATGACGCAAAATGACAATCTAACTCAGTTTGGCTTAAAAATACGGAAAATCACGCTTTCACGCTAAACTAGGCTCTGTAGAGAAAAATGCTCTAAACAAAAGTTGTAGATCTTTTAATTTTCTATAAATTTAATTATGTACACTTTTGTCGTAAAATGCATACTAAGACCGAAATGTTAAAAAAAATCGATTTCTCTCACGTTTTCGTGAGAAAAAAAACAGAAAATCGCAAATTACCGCTAAACTAAGCGTTATACAAAAAAATGTTTGAAACAGAAGTTGTAGATTTTTAAATTGTCTACAACTTTTATTATATAAGTTTTTGCGCTAAAATTTATATTAAAGCCGTAATCTTAAAAAAACAACGTTTTTACGTGAAAACAGCCTCACCGAGAATTTCAGCAAACATGGCGCCTACCCTATCTTGTAGAGAATAAAAAATTGAGTAAAATAGGCGATTTTAAAAAAAATCGTAGGACCAGTTTTTGAGAAAATCGCAAAAAACTGAAAAATTAGACGAATAAACTACTACTTCCGGTTGACCGATTTTGATGAAAATGTTCGTGTCGCGTCCGGTAGTGGTATGTAACTTAAGTTTCAAGTTTCAAGTTCGTACGATGTTCCGTTCTTGAGATATTCTGTTCACACACAGACACACAGACACACACACACACACAGACCAATCGCTAAAAACATGTTTTTTGGGTTTAGGGGGTCTGAAAACGTATAGATCCGGTGAAAACTCGATTTCGTAAAATCGACATGAAAACAATACTTTCCTTCCTATATATTCATATACAGGGTGATTCATGAAGTTCTCCTCCCACTTCTACAGCACATTGTACTAGTAAAAATAATGAAAAAATGTTATATAAACATAGGTCCGAAAACGCTTCGTTAGCGAGTTACAGCTAGCGAAAGTTTCGCCTGGATTTCAGTTCACCAGGTGAAATGAGGTCTTCCTGGAATTGTGGTAAGGTAGATTAAGGGGCGAATTCAATCATTTCTTATGGTTTTTGATCTGATAAATTGAATAAAACAGGTCCCAGAACTGTAAGTTAAATAGTTTTTGAGAAAACCAGTGTCAAATGCAAAAAATGGAGTGAAAATCACATTTTTTCATCTTTGGGCAAGAATAACTTTGTTATTTCACCAAGAAACAGTTAAAAATTTTCAATAAAACATGTAGAAAATTTTATTCTGAACAAACCGGTGTAAATAAAGTACACAGAAAGCGAATAGTTTTTGAGAAAACCAGTGTCAAATGCAAAAAAATGGAGTGAAAAAACACATTTTTTCATTTTAGTTTTTCCGGTTAATTTTACTTTGTACTCTTATGAATAAAAACTCATTTAATCAAACATCTATTCGCTTTCTGTGTACTTAATTTACACCGGTTTGTTCAGAATAAAATTTTCTACATGTTTTATTGAAAAATTTTAACTGTTTCTTGGTGAAATAACACAGTTATCCTTGCCCAAAGATGAAAAAATAAGTTTTTCACTCCATTTTTTGCATTTGACACTGGTTTTCTTAAAAACTATTTAACTTACAGATCTGGGACCTGTTTTATTCAATTTATCAGATCAAAAACCATAAGAAATGATTGAATTTGCCCCTTAATCTACCTTACCACAATTCCAGGAAGACCTCATTTCACCTGGTGAACTGAAATCCAGGCGAAACTTTCGCTAGCTGTAACTCGCTAACGAAGCGTTTTCGGACCTATGTTTATATAACATTTTTTCATTATTTTTACTAGTACAATGTGCTGTAGAAGTGGGGGGAGAACTTCATGAATCACCCTGTAGGCAAGAGAAAGTAAAAATATCCGAAACACCTAGTTAATTAAAGTACATACGCTATGCAAAACCAAGAAGTGTACATACAAAACATCAGTAGTACAAAGTTGATTAAATTAATTTGATTTCCTATTTATATAAAGCGTGGAAAACGATGCAATATGTTTATTTCATTCATTCCGATAATTTATTAATAACAGCGTTATAAATATAACATTTTATAACGTTAAAGGATTCAAACATTGTTCGATAATATTTAGTTTGCTTTGGCTGCGTTACAAGTATAATAACTGCCTTTGATCTGTGCACACGCATACCAACGAACACACACATAAATACATATACGAATATATATATATGTGTATTTGTATTCGGTGAAGGGGGGGGGTTAGTTGATTAAATAAAGATGGAAAATATGAAACGACTAATAAACAGAATACAGCAGTACTAATCGACCACCTGAACTGTTTACCCGAGGCTGATTTCGTCGATTAATATAACAACAAAAAAATCTCGTGTGAAACACTCACACAATTTTCTCTTGCCAATGCAAATAATTAACAATAAACCTAACATTAGTAATAAAATATTAGAAATAAACAAAAAACTAACCTCAAAAAACATTAGTGAAATACACAAAATTAAAATCGATCTCAGTTTGGCTTAAAAATACGGAAAATCGCTCCTACACGCTAAACTAAGCACTGTACAAAAAAAAGCTTTAAATAAAAATTGTAGATCTTTTAATTTTCTACAAACTTTATTATACACACTTTTGTCGTAAAATGCATTCTAAGGCCGAAATCTTAAAAAAATCGATTTTTCACACGTTTTCGTGAGAAAAAAACAGAAAATCTCTAATTACCATTAAACTAAGCGCTATACAAAAAAATGTTTGAAATAAAAGTTGTAGAATTTTACATTCTCTACAACTTTTATTATATAACGTTTTGCGCTAAAATGCATATTAAAGCCGCATCTTAAAAAGAAAATGTTTTTACGTGAAAACAGCCTCACCCAGAATTTCAGCAAACATGACGCCTACCCTATCTTGTAGAGAATAAAAAATTTAGTAAATGAGGCGATTTTTAAAAAAATCGTAGGACCAGTTTTTGAGAAAATCACAAAAAGTGAAAAATTATACGAATAAACTACTACTTCCGGTTGACCGATTTTGATGAAAATGTTCGTGTCGGGTCCGGTAGTGGTATGTAACTTAAGTTTCAAGTTTCAAGTTCGCACGATGTTCCGTTCTTGAGATATTTTGTGTACACACACACACAGAGACCAATCGCTAAAAACATGTTTTTGGGTTCAGGGGGTCTGAAAACGTATAGATCCGGTGAAAACTCGATTTCGAAAAATCGACATGAAAACAATACTTTCCTTCCTATATATTCATATAGGCAAGAGAAAGTAAAAATCTGGCGTAAAGCACTCAAACTTTCAAAAATATACATTAGTTTAATCACGATTGAATGACACTAAATGAAAATCAACCTCCGTTCGACTTAAAAATAAGAAAATTACTCATTGTGTTTGAAATAAGCTCTGCAGTAAAAATGCTTGAATCAACAATTTTAGTCAACGCTTTGTCTTAAAAATGCATAAACTCAAGTTGTTATAAAAATTACTCATAAAATCTAAAGGAATTGATTTAGAGCATTAGTGTTCTACTTTATTTTAATTTAGCAAAACTGAATAAAATAAGAATATTTAATTCAAAATGGCTCATTCAAGATGGTCGAGAAAATTTTAAAACTCAAGCCAGAATAGTTTAACTTTCATTTTCCTTGAAAGAATATGTAGAACCCTTATCACAAAAACAAGTTTTTTATTGCTCTAACTCTACCCCTCCCAACCTTTCACTCTATCTCTCTGCATTTGCGCGCGCGTGTGTGAACAAAATAGCGAACTAATTTGAAAGTTCAATCTAAAGTTTGGTATAAAGAGGAAATGCGACACGAATAATTTCCATCAAAATCGGTCAACCGGAAGTACTATTTTATTCATGAATTTTTTTTAGTTATTCGCGTTTTTCTCAATAATGGTTCGTACGATTTTATTTTAAAAATCGCCATATTTAGGTATTAAATTTTTTGTGCTCTGTTGGTAAAAAGGTTTTTTAAGATTGCGGTCTTAATATGCATTTCACAACTAAAGCATTAGTTTTAGGAGAAATGTTTAGTTTAAAATATTAGTATAATTTTAAACTATAGTAATTGAAATTGAAGCATATAGCTAATTACTGTAGTTCAGTATAAAAAGTTTAGGAGAAATGGTAAATTTAAATGTAGGAAACAAAATAAGGATTCAATTAAATTTATCTATGGAGTAATAGAACAAAGTTGTAGTAATTACATTCGAATAAAATAACATTTCTTTAAATTCTTTTTGTTTTTAGTAAATAATTTTAGTATTAATTTTCTCAGAATTAAATTCTCTACGAATTCTGATACAAAATTTTATGGGTTTACCACCAATTTTTTAAGTTATCTGCTGTCAAACCTACAAAACTGTCATTTTCATCTTCGATTTTTTGCGGTTTTTCTCAAACACCGTAAAGATTACAGTTTTGGAACTAGTTTTATTGCATTTTTCACGCTAAAATAAATATAAGAAACCATGACACCAGGCGGGCGGCGGAGGGAGCGAGGAGGCTCTCAAAGAGTCGTTCGCCGGCCTGAGTCAGTGCTGGGTAGCGGTTTGCAACCTTGGTGGGCAATAAATTGGTGGCCCTGAAAAGGGCCGTTTTATGATGGTTAGATTGTGCTTCTAACGGCGGTCGCTGTACGTCAAGGCACGGCAGGCTTTTCGGCGTTCGGTCATGGTGTTTTCTATGGAAGAGACTTCGAGAGGATACTGAATAAGTGGGAGTCGGGGATCGTTCGATTGAATTATGGTATTGCGGGGAAGGTTACAGTAGGGTTTAGGAATATTGTCAAGAGCGACGAAAAAGGTTTTAGGGCGGAATTTACGGGGTGTTGGAGGGAGAGGGGTGACTAATGTGGTTGGCAATGCGATCAACGGGAGGTGAGTAAAATAACGAGTAGGAGAAGGAGGGGGATGGTTAGGTGGTGCAGTGACGGTAGCTGACGGAGCCGGCCCTGGCGCGACGGTTAAACTAAGTGATGCGACGGGGCGAGGAGATCTCTGCTGCAGTGACGAGGTTGTCCGTTCGGCGAGTCGTTGTTGCCGGGCTCGGCGGTGTTGCTCCTTTTTACCTCCCCGGCGTCTTGACATAAGCAGGTTGGAATCGGGAAAAAATTATAAAATAATTTTTAACCTTAAGGATGACGGCCCTGAAAAGGGTCGTTTATGTAGAAAGCTTAGGTCGTGGAGGACTGTTCGCATGGGTGCGAACCTCCGCTATTCCCGAGAGAAACAGCGAAGCACCGCCTGGGACGAACCCGGCGAAGCGACTAATTGCCGCTGGAACAGCGGACGGCCCGTCGTGGGCGAGCAGGAGACATCAGAAATAAAGCGAGAAGACTTGGTTATCCTTATAGAGTTTCTTCGGCTGGAGCTGTGTTGTCTAGTTGTGTCCCTCGTGACTGCTGGTGTAAGACTCGCTCTGTGTGTGAAAACTACCTGCTTATATACTGTTAGGTTGTCCAACCTGTAACCAATCAGAGAGCAGCATGGCGTGCCGGCTCCTGATTGGTCCGAGTCTGGACAACTTGTTTCTGTAAATGCATGTGTGTTGTGTGTGTGTTAGTGCGTATACTGGTTAGCCTTGACTGTGTTGTATCAACTCCCCCCTGAGTGAGAGCAGCGACAGCCGAAGAAAGTTTATTGAATCTTTAAAAGTGTGTTACAATGTTTGACTCTTAGGTCTAGATTTACAAGGACTTATTGATCTATAAGATACATAGTTGGATGAGAATTCTTAACAGCTAACTTACGGTCTAACAGAGAAAGCAGGGCGCGTAGGCCCTGGAAAATGAACAGAGCAAACAAAAGGTGTAGAGCTCGCAGGCCCCGGGCTTTAGATTTTATGAGAATCCTTACAACTAATTTACGGACTAATAGAGACAGCAGGGCGCGCAGGCCCTGGAAAATGAACAGAGCAAACAAAAGGTGTAGAGCTCGCAGGCCCCGGGCTTTACATTTTATGATTTTACGACTACTTAAAACTATACACATGAGATTCCTATTTACAGGTATGTGTTTATTATGCACTGCACTAAAGGTCCAGAGGTTCGATGTAAGGGCGAACGTCGTCTTGATGCACTTTAGTCTTTTCGTTGTTGATGTTCACCCAGTATACGGGTCCAGCGCGATGCACAATTTGGTATGGTCCCTTCCAGCGGGGAGCAAAACCGGCGTGGAACCCAGCTATTTTCTTGGAAAGGGGGGTGATGTCGAATGTACACCTTTTGCCCTACCTCGAAGGCTGGATTGTCGGTGGGAGGGTCACTCCGTTTAGCTTGGTACCGTTTGTGTTGGTCCCTAGCTGCTTGTTGCCGTTGAAGGGCGCCAGCTTGCCGTGTTACCGCAGCGTCTTCGTTGCTTTCGTGTGCCTTGAGGCCCCAGTCTCCTGGTCGGTGCAAGGTTTGACCGAATAACAATTCACTCGGGGCGTAGCCTGTAGCGATATTTCGCCGGTTTCGTAAGGAGAAGAGGAACTGACGGTAAATGTTTTTCCCAGTTTCTATGTTGGCCGTCTAATCTTACTCGGAGGCCTTTCTTTATTTCCTGGTTTCGGCGTTCCGTGGGGTTTGCTCTGGGGTGATATGCTGGCGTCGTCCAGTGTTTAGCTTTCCATCGGCTACAGGCATTCTTCCAGGAATGGCTGGTGAATTGGGTGCCGAGGTCAGTTAATATTTTGGCGGGTAGCCCCATCGAGAGAATACTTCGTCTTCCATTTTCTTGATTACTGTGGGTGCGTGAGAGTTCGGTAGTGCGAATGCCTCGGTCCATCGAGAGAATAAATCGGTAGCCACCAGTAAGACGCGTTTTCTGTTCGGTGTTAGTGGGTATGGTCCCATTAAGTCCACGGCAACTGTTTCCCATGGGCGAG
The DNA here is from genome assembly GCA_035578175.1 of Catonia carolina. Lineage (NCBI taxonomy): Eukaryota > Metazoa > Arthropoda > Insecta > Hemiptera > Achilidae > Catonia > Catonia carolina. The sequence goes on along the minus strand of JAQMRL010000013.1, from coordinate 8,397,174 downwards.
TTGGTTGTCTTGGGCGTTGTCCGGCGGTCCTTGGATGTGTATTTGCCTTGAACGTTGTACATATGTAGCAATTTCCGACGTATTTATTGACCTCGTTCCTCAGGTTGGGCCATGTAAAATGTTTCATAATTTTATCCCCCGTCTCATCAGAGCCTGGGTGACCGGCAAGATCTTCGTCGTGGTAGTGATACAAAATTCTATCACGGTAGCTTGCCGGTACTACAATTTTCCAGTCTTCAGACTGGTCGCTATGTCGGAATTGTAATAAGTCTTCTGACACTCTGTGGCGTTCCAGGAATCTCTGCTCGGTCCTAGATCGGCTCGCCGCAGGTAACTGGGAAAGCCGATCGATCTGCTGTTTCTTCTCTTCGATCGCCGGGTCTTGTGCTTGGATTTGCTTGATCTCTTCCACGAGAGTGTTTGGTTCTACGTCTATTTGTTGGATTGACGGGGGTTCTGGCGACGTTTGAGGCTGCTCCGGTGGTGTGGCTCGGTCAGCGAGGTCAAATTCGTCGGGGTCTATCGTCTTTCCTGTAGGCTGGCGTGAGAGAGCATCGGGCAGCTCGTTCTTTTTCCCTGGGCAGTGTTCTATTCGGAATTTAAATTCTTGAAGTAACAAGGCCCACCTTGTTAGTTTGGCCCGGGAATCTTTTAACGTCGACAGCCATGTTAGGGCTTGACTGTCCGTTCGGAGAAGAAATTCCCGGTCCTCGAGATAGGGCCTGTATCTTTTCACTGCCCAGATTATTGCTAGACACTCCTGCTCGTTCGCATGATATCTCTGCTCGGTGGGACTTAGCTTAGCGCTCGCATAGGAAATAACTTGTCTCTGCTTTTCTTCGTCTTCTTGGTAGAGTACGGCCCCGAGGCCCAACTTGCTGGCGTCTGTTTGAAGAATTAATTGCCTTGTTGGGTCGGGGCGGTGTAAGGTTGTAATTTCCTTAACTGCGTCTTTTATCTTCTGGAAAGTGAGCGCGGCTGATTCGTCCCATCGCCATCTAGAGTTTTTGGCCAGTAGGTTGGTTAGTGGTGCGCTTAGTTCTGCCATTCTTGGAATGAATTCACGCAGCCAGTTTACTACTCCGAGGAATTGTCTCAATTGTTTCTTATTTGTAGGAGGTTGGGCCTCTTCCACAGCCATGACATTCTCGGGGAGCGGTTGATTGCCTTCCGGGGTGACAGAGTGCCCAAGGTAGTTTGTACTGTCTTTACCAAAATGGCATTTTTCCAGTGCGCAAGTTAGATGATATGCATCGAGTCGTTCAAGTATTCTAGAGAGATGCAGTATGTGTTCTTCCCAGTCGTTGCTAAAAACGATGACATCGTCGAGGTAGGCCGAACAGAAATCCTCTAGACCGCTGAGGACTGAGTTCATCATTTTCTGAAAGTACTGGGAGCATTCTTTAGACCGAAAGGCATAACGGTGAATTGGAGCTTCTCTCCCTGCGGTGTCGTGAAAGCCGTATACGGTCGTGATTCAGGCTCGAGCGGTACTTGCCAGTACCCGGTTTTGAGATCGAGAGTTGTGAACACCTTAGCTTTTCCGATGGCCTTCAGGGCATCGTGAATATTTACTTGCGGCGGCGTCTCGTTCTCGGTCACCTCGTTTAAACGTCGGTAGTCGATGCACAGTCTATTGGCGCCTGATTTCTTCTTTACCACCACGATCGGGGAATTGAATGGTGTATCGGCCGGTTCTACGTAGCCCTTCTCCTTCATAATTTTAACCTCTTCTTTGATACTTTGTAATTTCTCTGTTGAGTATCTGTAGGGTCTGGTATAAATGGGCCGTGTGTTTGTGAGAGTTATTTTGTGGGTCGCAGCATTTGTCGGTTGGGGAGGCGAGACTTCGTGAAATACAGAGCTGTAGGTTTCGAGAAGCTCGATCAGCGGACCCACGTGTGACTGGGGCGCGGAGTGTTGAATATTCTCCGTGTCCAGTGTTGTTTCCTGGGCCCGTGATTTTGGTTGCCAAAATACTGCTTGCCTTTTCTTCTCTCCGTAGAGCAACCGACTAGCCTCGAAATCCAAACAGGCATGTTGGTTCCGAAGCCAGGGCTGCCCCAAGATCACATCTTCTCTTAGGTTGTCCACGATGTAGAAGTTAACAATTGTAGGTTCTCGGTTTATTTTTATTTCTATTGCTGCGTCTCCCCGAATTTCGCACACTGCATCAGTAGTAGCGAGGTGGATGGCCGCATCCAGTGGGGTTGGAACAGCTTCTGGCGGCAGGTGTCGTGTGTTCATGAAATTATGTGTTGCGGCGGAATCTAAAAGTGCGTGGACTGGTTTCTTCCCGATGTGGATCGTAATCCTTGGCAAGGGAGTGTTAGATTCGGCCGTGATGTGTGCAATACCGATCGTAGTGGGTGTTGTAGCAATCTTTGGAGTCGTTTCCGTTTTTACTTCGGTCGCCCCTGAGGCTGGCTGTGGATCGGGGCAGAATTTCTCACAGCTCCTTCGTTTCCCTGCTCTCTTTTCGCCTGGTAGACCGGGCAATCACGGTGCCAGTGCCGCTCCGGGCAATAGTGACACTTCGGTATGTTTTGGCTCTGCGGCGTCGGGCGTGTTGTGTTTTGCGGCGTCGGGCGAGTAGCAGCAGGTTGCGTCGTACGGGTGGTATTTGTTTGTGCTGGGGTCATATTGTTGCCGCTATGTTTCGTCTGGTCACTTTCAAATTCTGTGGCATACATTATGAGTTCTTCTACATTATCGGGCCTCGCAGCACGGACTAGAGATTTTATTTTCGGTAGGAGCTGGTCGATTAGTAGTGGGACCAGGGAATCTTCTTCTCCGTTCGGGTTTAACTTATAGAAAAGCTGGACCTTTCGTCGTATGAATTTCTCTATTTGTTCCCCGGTCCGCTGTTCCGTGCCGTATAGTTCTTTGTTGGCCGCTGTGATTCGGGCGGAACTCGCAAATTTTGCGGCGATTCTCGCCTTGAATTGGCCCCAGGTTGATATGAATTCGCCGTAGTCCGTCCACCATCTCGCGGCGTCGTCAAATAGCTGTTTTTGACGCTAGTAGAACCCAGGCGTGTTCAGGCGTATTGTGGCCGGCAAAGGCGGTTGAGCATTTCTTTGTAAAAGCTTCCGGGTCTTCGTGTAACTGGCCACGGAATTCAGGGAGTACTAGGATTTGAGCTGGTGGAGGCATTAGGTACTGAATGATTTGAGGCGGTGAAGGTGAAACCGGGGCGGTGATGGATGACGTGCTTCCCTCTGAGATCGGAAGGGCGAGGATACAGGGCTGGCACAGGAAAGCAGTGGTGTCGCCAGCTTCCCTTTTTAGGCAGACGTTGTGGTGCGGTTTGGCGCAGAGACGGCAATCAATGGAACTGATGTCGTCTTCTGGTTCTAAACAGGTTGCGCAATTACATAGCTGTCCCCTAGTGAGCATAAACCATGATGATGGATGATGGGCGCCACTGGTTTATACTTTCCAGAAAGTGTTGAAGGCGGCTAGCTGGTCGTGGATCCCTCGTAGGTCGCTACGAAGTCGAGGCCCCACGTTGGGCGCCAACCATAACATTACCGTTAAATTTGAGTTTCCAGAGTTTCAGTGACGTGTTATTACACGGGAGGAACTGAAATCGGGACGAAATCTTTCGCTAGCCATAACTCGCTATAGAATGGTTTTCGGACCCATGTTTATTGAAAACTTTTTCTTACTTTTAGCTATAGGCCTAGAATTATTTTCCGAGAGATTGCCGTGTAGTTTAGATACATCCTATATATAACCAATCTAAGTTGCAAAAACGTAAAAAACTTACAAATTTTAACTGAAGCATCTTTTTCTTAGAGTAATTTCTTTAGCGGCAGTTATTTTTACGTATTTTATCATTGAAATCATTAGAAAATATTTTATTTTAAAAATTGCGTTAGTATCATATTTTTTTTATATACCATGCGTTCATTTCGGGGTAAACACTAAACTTGGTCATCTAATACTGGAGAGCAATACGTACAGATACAATGCCAGCCAAAAGAGAAATTCAAGCGTATGTATTAGTTAACGAGATGGGGAAAAAGTAAATAAATAAAACAAAATTTATTTACATAGACTATATTTATAAATATTTCCTTTTCGATTATAAATAAATAAATAAATAAAATCCTAAATCTATTCGTTATTACTAAAATGCCATTTATTTTTCATGTTTTTCTATTTTTCTTGTACTACTTTCCCGTGATTCTATATTTAACAACATCATACTTGGATATTAATAGATATAGGTCTTTCCGTTTCATAAACCCTTACAACCAAAAAAATTATTGAAGAGCAAAAATAACAGCACAAATCAAGCTGACTTAAAAACACTTTTTTAAGTTTCTTAAACTAACCCTAGCAGAATTTTTTAATTATCTGTAAGATTTTTTTGTTTTTGGGGGGCTCCCAACTCCTCTACAGGCGTTAGCCCACTATGGCTGTTGCAAGGATGACAGGATAAATAAATAAAATCCTAAATCTATTCGTTATTACTAAAATGCCATTTATTTTCCATGTTTTTCTATTTTTCTTGTACTATTTTCCCGTGATTTTATATTTAACATTATACTTGGATATTAATAGATATAGGTCTTTCCGTTTCATAAACCCTTATAACCAAAAAATTATTGAAGAGCAAAAATAGTAGCACAAATCAAGCCGACTTAAAAACACTTTGAGGGTTTCTCAAACCAACACTCGAAGAATTTTTTTAAGTATCTGTACGATTTTTGTTTTGTTTCTGGGGCTTCCAAACTCCGCTACACCCCACCTACAGGCTACACCCCACCGTCTCCACCCACTACTATGGCTGATTGCAAGGATGAGAGGTGGTATAGTAGAACAGCAAAATACAATTACCTTTGTATACTCCACCATTTTATTTCTTTTCTTTGTCATTTTTGTCTTTAGCTAGAAACAGTCAGCTGCCGATCCCAATATATAGCAAACACAACAACATAAACACTAGGCCTACGTAAAATTCACAGTATTTTGTGTAATTTCTCTTCAATTTAAAAACCTCTATGAAACAGAACTGCCGCTTTATTTATGTCATTTGCTGTTGCTATGCATAATTATGTTAGTTGGAGCCATTTTACTATACTTGATGAGATAGTTAGTTGAGGACTATTGAGTAGTATTGGCCATGCAAACTACTATTCATGATAAAAACATTTATCTGTCGTAGTACTGCCTTTGAAAACACAAGTAAATTGTGTATACGTATTTTATTTACAGTATTTATTTTGTGATTCTATACAACACATCAGAGGAAACTAACCAGCAATGTTATTATGAAAATTATTAAACAGATATGTTTACAGTATAATAATAATAAATAATAATAATAATAATAATAACAGAGAAATATAATAAAAAACCAGAGACAAAAGCTCCAAGAACCGGAACAAAGTGGAGTGAACGGAGAAAAAGCTGAATTCTCACAAAGAATGAAAAACTGGTGTGCGGATAAAAGGACAAGAAACCCCAAAAACAAACCAGATTTACTTAGCGTCTTCCACTTCGGGACCATTACGACTAATAATAATAATAATAATAATAATAATAATAATAATAATAATAATAAATTCACTTAATGAATCTGTATGTCTAAATTTAGAACATTATGTCATACTGTTTTTATACCAAGCGATAAAAGTCTTCATATCAGTTGAAAATAGTATAAAAGTAAAGATAAGGAAAGAGAATGAGTAAGGAGAGAATTGCCCTGAAAATTTCACTGCAATGTATTCAGAACAGTTAGTATTCTACTTATGTCCACTTGAACATTAGCCTCAACTAACGTGTCATTGAGTATATTTGTAGTGCCAGCAACCAATCTAAAAATTTCTAGACGTTGTACAAGGCACCCACAGTATAGATGGAATGTTGTTGTTTAGGGTCAACGGCCGAAAGGCTGGTTTGAACCTCTGGAAGTTTTACTAAGTAAAAACGAGGAGTAAGGTGGTTTACCATTGCCTTCCTCACTGATTTTAAAGAGTATGCTTATCAGCAACGCCAGGCCCCTCCGAAAAGCACTCACTTTCCACCCTGCAAATGACACCTTCACGCACTCTGATATGTG